>ML778440.1:719062-733562 GCA_009831015.1 Picea engelmannii | reverse complement strand
ATCATTCAATCATCCAGTCAATCATCCATGATCATTCACACACCATTGAGCTATCCTTCGTATCTTCATGACTGCACCTGAACCTGTATCCATAGCCATACTTGTTTGTGTAGCTGGTTAGCTTGGGAGCTGGATTGAAGAAGATGGTTGTTAGGCCCATGGAATATTGAAGAGGCTGGTTATCAGGCCCATGAGCAATTCTCTGGGTGAGAGAATTTTTGGGAATTGATTTCCTAAAGGTGCTAAACTACAACTACAGTGCTCTGAGACTTCCTGTTTGGCCTGTTGCTGAAGCCCAGAAAGGAAGTGGGGCAGCCGAAGGACTGTTGAGTAGAGGAGGGGCACACTTCTTGGGTGGGAGAGACATGTGGTGAATGAGGGATTGTAGGTTTTTATTTTGAGTTGGCACCTGAGACAAAGTCTTTCCTATTGTCTATGAGCCTTTAGCCTGGTTAGGAATCCCTTTACCCAGGTGGAGTTTAGTCCCAGCTTGGGGGTGACTCACTATTGAGAGTGATGAACAATGTGGTCTAAGGTTGGGAGGTTTGTGGAAGGTCTGCACGCAGTTGGTGATATTCTTACAGAGATAAGTGTTAATTGTGTGATAAATTCTAGGATGCATTGTTATTTACATGTTTATTTTTATGGCTTTATCCTGTGTGTTTTATAACTGTCTATATAATTATGGACATTTCTTGTATATGTTGCATGTATATGTTTACTTTCATATTAGTATGAATCTGTGCATTTACATAATGTATTTATCTGTTTGCATTTTATATGTAAAGCTTCCGCAAGATTTCTGTGTGCATATGTTTTAATTGCATGCAATCCGAAAAATTTATGTGGCATAGCTCAGTTGGTTGCTGGGTATGTTACAATATGTTCCACAGAGAGAACAATAAGAGTTATCTGGCATAGCGTGGCCCGGCATGGATGGCCGAGGATGTTACAACATGGTATCAAAGCTTCAATTTTCAACACTAAGCCTGGATGGGCCGAACAAGTTGAATTGACGCGAATTTTCAAAGAGGATTTATTTCAAAGTGGCCAAATTTCGAGTTATAGAGCGTCCATGGTAAATTTAGAAATAATGACGTAGAATTGGGAAAAGCCCCAATTTCTGTTTGTTAAATTCATGGGAAAATGGAGAAATTCGACCAATTGGTGAGATATTAATGGTTTAATATATGTTCTAGCAAATTTAGACCTGGAGTTGGTCAAATGTGAAGTTACAGTGAAGCCATGACAGATGGAGAGAAATTAGTAATTAAAATTTCCAATTTGTGAATTGATTTTTGGGTAAATTTGTTCCAGAAATCTCAACCCGCAACGATTTGTCATTACAGAGGTTGAACTAGTGTTATCGGGTTGAAATTGAACTAATTTCATAGTTGCAGAATGTCTATGGTAATTGGGAGAAAGTTAAGCAAAAGCACCAATTTCTGTAGCGAAATTCACGAGGAATTGATGCACAGTAAAAAAAAAATCTTGTGATATGTGAGAATTGGGAATTGTGCAGAAAAATGTTGGTGTGCGGGTGCACGCGGTAAATTTTGGCACTGCGTGGAAAAATATGGTGTGCGAGTATGCACGGTAAATTTTGGCGCCGCGCGGAAAAATATTGGTGTGTGGGTGTGCACACTAAATTTAGCATTGCATGGTGTGCACACGCATAAGAAGGTGTGCGCAGTGTACACACACATAATAATGGTGTGCAGGGTGTATACAGTATTGGTAGAGAGCAGAGGAGTTTAGTTGGTGTGTGTGCAATATGGGTATATGTTGTCGCGCGACAGCTTAGTATGATGCGCACAGAGTATTGATGCACGGTGGAGGCGTACTAAACTTGGCATGGTGCAGCGCGTAGAGTGAATTGCACGCGAAATACCAATGCGCTATACAAAAAAACTGTGCGCAATAGGTAATAGTGCAATAACCAAAACTGTGCACAGTGGATATTGGCACGCGACACAAGAGTAGTGCGCGCAGGTTATTTGTGCGGAAGAAAAGTGATGCCCAATGGTTATAGGTGCATAGAGAATGATTTACCTTGTGGTGTTGTTGTGCATGCTATATATAGGAATAAAGGTTGAAATTTTTGCATGCAAAGTCATCTGAAGGGCAAACAACAGTGGAAAATCAGCGAATTTTCATGACATTTTATACTGATTGAACGTCATCTTTTTGTAGTGCGCTTTTGACGGCCTTAAGAGAATTTTAAGAAACTCAAAAACCATGAGACAAAGGTTTACCGAAAGTACACTTTGTCTCTACATCTCAAATAAAAGAGCTCGGAGAGAGCTTTCTAATGGTGTAAACTTTTCGTCAAACAGAGATTTTATGAGAAAGTTACAACACAAACAGTGGAGGGTAAATTTTCAGACCCATCTAACTTCAAAGAGCCATAACTTTCTGCTCCGAAATCAGATTGAGGCACATGAGTAGTAAATGGAAAGATATTGAAGCATAGAATACAGTCCCAGAGATGAATTAAATTTCTAGGTAGTTTAAGTATGTTTAATATGGCAAAGAAGGTACATGTAGCATATCAATTACAATATGGTATTTTGGCCTAGAACTTCAGCCGGCTGTAACTAGCAACCTGGAACCCAGAAAAAGGTGAAACTTGGAACGAATGTCCATAATATGTATATGAGGAAACAAAATTGACATCCTATGAAAAATCCAATGGTGTAGGTGCAAAAATGCATAATTACAGCGCAAAGTTACGCCAAGTTGAAAAATGAACAAAAAAATTAATGGGCAATTTTTTAAATAACCATAACATTATGCTCAAGACTCGGAATTGAACATGGGAGCAGGCATTGGAAAGGTCCCGGACAGTGGAATATAATTATCCACCCAAAAAATTGATGGGCATTCAATTTCCAGGAAATCAGAAGAGAGAGTTTTGATATATTATTGAACCAAAATGGTTCATAATTTTCATGAAATTGTTGAACATAGTTAGCCTGACAAAGTTTTGTTGGCTACACATTTTTGCAAAGTTAACAACAACTAGATAAGATGAAGATCAACATTGAGTCTAGATTCTATGGAAGAGGCACAGGGGACTTACAGTCAAGAATATGAGATTAGAGGGATTAATGTCCATTTGGGCATTGAAGGAACAAACTCCAATGGACATAGAGATGAAAGGAATGAAAACATGAATATGGCAGAGACCATTAAAAATTTGTAGAAGGATGTACAAATCCATAAATATGATAATGAAAGGCTTATGAAAGACATGGAGCAGCAGGATGACTTCAACATGAAGTTATTGTAGAGCTTGAATAGAATAGAAAAGAAATTGGATAAGGAGAGTGGCTGAAGAAAATCAAGAAGTCATAGGCCTTCTGATGAGAAAATAAAAGAAAGAAGTGTTAGCAGACATCACCATCACTCCCTAAGGAATTCCAATAAGAGGGCACACTACAAATCAAGTACATCCCCTGTCAGAAAGCACAAGAGGTTTGGGGTGGATGAGCTATGAGGAGAAATGAACAAAATCAAACCTCCTACATTTGATGGTGAGCACAAGAAGGATGAAGATGCAGAGACATGGTTGTTGGGCATGAGAAATTATTTCCAATTGCATAATTTTTCTTCTCATGCAGAAGGTTGAATTTCCATCTATCAACTCAAGGGAAAGACATCCATGTGGTGGGATCAGCTTGTGCAGGTGCAACACATTAAAGAGATAAGTGTTACTTGGAGGGAATTCAAGTATTTTGAGAAGAAATACTTGACTAAGAGATACTATGACAAGAAAATGAAAGATTTATTTGAACTCAATCTCGAAAGTATGACAATAGATGAATATGAAAGAAGGTTTTTAGAACTGTTGAAGTATGTCTCTTTCATCAAGGACATGACAATGAAGATTCAAAGGTATTTGAGTGGATTACCATAATTTATCAATGAAAAAATATAGTATGATGATCCCAAGACATTGGATGAGACCATAAGGTGAGCTAAGTGCCTATATGATCAGCAAAAAATAAGGCCAACTTTCCAAAAATCTTGGGAAGACAAAAATAAATTCAAGATGGATCAGAGGAAGAAGGGAACTAAGCCACCATTCTTCAGAAATAATCCACAAGGACAACAAACTCCTAGAGAACCCAGAATGATTGAGATAGGGGGTCAAAGGCCAAGGCAACCACCTATTCAATGTTGGGGTTGTAAAGGAAATCATATGTACAAAGATTGTCCTCACAGAGGTGAAAAAGTGAGAACTGTTCACAATGTTCATCAAGCTAAAACAGTGGAGGATGTGGGCATAAATGTACCAAGGATCTATGCATCCCTGGACAACAAGCAAGCAAAGTATTAGTCACATATGATTGAAGTGGAAGGTATGATCAATAACCAAACCATTGCTATTTTAATTGATTCGAGAGCTAGTCATATTTATATAGATCCTAAGATGGTGGAAAGTTTTCATTTACCGAGAAGCAAGAATGGAAAATCTTGGTTGGTGCAACTGGATACAGGTGCCAAAAGAAAAGTTAATGAGATGGCTAAGTCATGCCTTATGGACATGAATGGACTGAACACCAAGGAAGATTTGAACATATTGTCTTTAGGTTCCTATGACTGTCTAATTGGGATGGATTGGTTGGACCAACATCATGTGCTCCTAGACTATCATAACAAATCATTTTCTTTCTTGGATGAGGAAGGGAAACTACGAAAAGTGTAGGGAATTCCCAGGCTAGTAACCATCAGATAAATTTCAGCATTGCAGCTGAAGAAATGTTATAGGAAAGGCTGTCAAATATTCCCAATAGATATGGAAGAGACACCTAAAGAGAAGGTTCCAAATTTGGAAGATTATGCAGTCCTGGAATATTTTGAAGATGTGTTCAGGGAGGTACTAGGAATACCCCCAAAGAGAGATATTGATTTCTCTATAAATTTAATGCCTGGAGCAACTCCAGTGTCAAAGACTCCTTAAAAAATGAGTACACCAAAGTTGAAGGATTTGCAAATGCAGTTTGAAGAACTTCTGAAGAAGGGGTATATACACCCAAGTGTGTCACCTTGGGGTGCCCCAGTCTTGTTCGCGAAGAATAAATATGGAACACTAAGATTGTGCATTGATTTCAGACAATTGAATAAAGTGACTGTTAAGAACAAGTATATGCTGCCAAGGATTGATAATCATTTTGATCAATTGAGGGATGAAAAGATCTTTTCAAAGATAGATCTCAGGTTGGGATACCATCAGGTAAGGATTAAGGAGGAAGATATCAGCAAGACTGCCTTCAGGACAAGGTATGGTCATTATGAGTTCACAGTGGTGCCATTTGGATTGTCAAATGCACCAACTGTTTTCATGTGCTTAATGAATGGTGTTTTCCGAGAATATTTAGACAAGTTTGTCATTGTCTTTTTGGATGACATTATTATATATTCTAAGTTAGAAGAAGATCATGAACATCATTTGAGGATGGTTTTGCAAGTATTAAGGGAGCATCAGTTGTATGCAAAATTGAGCAAGTGCTCATTTTATCAGAAGCAAATTCACTATTTGGGACATATCATTTCAAAGGATGGGATAGCAGTGGATCCTGAGAAGATAGAAGCCATTAGAGAATGGTCACTGCCAAAGAATGTGACAGAGGTGAGATCATTCATGGGCCTTGCAGGCTACTACAGAATATTTATTGAAAGATTGTCAAAGATTGCACACCCAATCACTTCCTTCCAAAGAAAGGGTGTGCAGTTTCAATGGACATTGGATTGTGAAAATAGTTTCCAACACTTGAAACAATTATTAACAAGTGCTCCAATAATAAGGATTGAAGACCCAAATGAAGACTTCATTGTATGCACAAATGCATGCAAAGAAGGACTTGGTGGAGTCCTCACTCAAAATGGGTTTGTTATATGTTATGAATCAAGGAAGCTAAAGCAGCATGAAAGACACTATGCCACTAATGATTTGGAATTGGCAGCCATAGTGCATGCATTGAGGAAATGTAGACACTGCCTCATGGTGAAAAGGTTTAAGCTGAGGACAGACCACAATGGTCTGAAATATTTATTTGATCAGTCAAAGCATATGGTTAGAATTTCTAAGTGAATATGACTTTGACATAAAGCATATCAAGGGGAAAGAGAACAAAGTGGTTGATGCACTCAGTAGAAGAGTGCATGAATTGCATGCTACATCCATTAGCATGTACCAATCAGATTTGAAAGACAAAATTATAGAGGCTGCCAAATCAGATTTGCAATACAAGGATATAATGGAAAAATTACAACAAGGTATTTTGCAGTAGAAAATTGAGGAATATAAGATAGATAATGATGAAGTTCTCATGTGCAGCGGAATAATTTATGTACCAAATTATAATGAATTGAAAACTCTGATATTGGGATAAATGCATAATGTACCTTATGTTGGGCACCTAGGATATCAAAAAACTATTACAGCTGTCAAAATCCAATAGTATTGGCCAGGCATGAAGAAAGAGGTTGTTGATTTTATTGTCAAATGTTTGGAATGTCAAAAGGTAAAGGTTGAGCATAGACACCCAGCTGGTTTGCTATAGGCATTACCCATTCCTGAGTGGAAATGGGAAGTTGTAACAATGGATTTCATTACCAAAATTCCCAGAACAAACAAGCAACATGATTCTATCATGGTAGTGGTGGATAAGCTTACTAAAGCTACCCATTTTATTCCAGTTAAGCTCACTCACCAGGCAACAAACATTGCTGATTTTTATATGAGATAAATTTCTAGATTACATGGCATACCCAAGACACTTGTGTCTGACAGAGATCCAAAATTTACCTCAAAATTTTGGAAAGGGTTATTTATTGGATTTGGAACAAATTTGAATTTTTTTTTTTAAAGTAAAAAAGTGGGAGAATCCTTCTATTCAATCCATGAAAAAGGTACAAAGTGATACATCGATTTGTTGATGGGAGAAGACCCCCCAGAAAGAGAACAGGGGATCACTTGAAACTAGCCTATGCTAAAAGAGAGCCCCATAGAGTGCGTGGGCAAAGAAAGATGAAACATTACAATATAAGGAGAAAGGGCCAGATCATTGTGTTGGCCGGTGAGGATCCTTTCTACCTTTTTTCTTACGAACGTCAATCCAACCAAAGGAGCTGATAGGCTCAACAACTTTTACCACCAAAGCTACATGGTCTGAGGAAGTGCCGTAATCTTGAGTTGTTGAATCCATGGGTGCTTCTTTGTCGCTGTCTGAGTTGTTTGATTCATGAGGACGCTTCTGAGTCCCTGTGAGTGGGGTTGTGATCATGATTGTGTCAATTGTTTCCCCCTTTTCGAGAGGTGGGTGAAAGGACTTAATTGCGATCATTGGAATCATGACTTCTGAATCTTCAGGATTTTGTGTTGAGGCCACAGGCTGGTGTTTTGGGCCGATAGTTGGATGTTGAGCAAAGGTTGGGGCCTACGGAGGCATTGAGGAAGGCAGAGGAGTTGGAGAATCTTTGTGATGTTGCTTGTTGCCAGAGGAAGGGTTCGGACGACTTTTGTGAGATTTTGGTCCTTGCCAACCATTGGCTCTTTTCCATGCTCCAAAATTTGAGGAAGGGATGGGGGATAGAGGACAAGTTGCCTGGAGGTGCACCGTTTGCTGACAGGAGCGACATCTGAAGGCAATGTTCTCATAATCGACCATCTGTGTGAAAGGATCTCCCTCATCCCAATCTATAAGAATCATATCCGGCAGCCCTTGACTGAGGTCAATTTCAACGCATATGCGGGTTAAAGTGATGAAGCCTTTCACTATCCTCTCTATGTCTATCTTGATAAATCGACCCAACGCATTGCCCAGGGTGGGTAAAAAAGATGAAGAATAGAAATGCAGGGGTAAATTGGGTAGTCTTACCCAGACCGGTGTAGTCATGGCTGTCATGGTCAGTGGATTGAAGTTGGGGAACCATCTCTACATGGAGAGACCATATTTTCCCCAGAACCACGGACCTTGCTCTAGCACGCGTTGACATTTGGCTTCTGTGGAGAAGTTGACGATGAAGAACCCCTTGGAGAAGAAGAACAACTCATGACCTTCCGACCAAGTCTTGTTAACCCATTCCTTTAGCGTAGAGGCCGAGGTCCAAAGTCCGTTGAAGCGACAAATGAGGGATCTTACCTGGTAGATAAAGGCATAGCCATAGACTTGGGGATCTTCGACTTCTGTTGTTGGAGGTTCTACGCACTGCTCCACAATGAAGGTAGATCCAAAGGGCTCCTTTACTTTTGAAGCTTTAGCCTTGATCCCAGAGGGAGTAGAAGTCCCTGATTCCACGACATGCTTGTAAGAGTTTGGATGAGCGACTGAAGGCGCTCCTCCACGCAAATGAGAAGTGAGAGAAATGGTTGCATTTTTTAGATTCCTGTAGTCCCATAGCAGAGAGCCATCCCTAAGCTGTCGTCCTTTGAATATTAGTCGTTGGAACCCAGGCGAAGTACCTATAGCCTGGTGGATTTGGGTTTTGAGCTCAAAAATGGAGTCTGAGTCTTGAGCCTGTAAGCAAAGAGAAGATCCGACAATGGTCTTTACAAAAAGGGGGAATCTTACCACAATCTTGGAGCTAGTCTTTCCACAATGTGCAGAATGAAGCCTCGCTCTTGCATTACTCTTACTGTACCAGAGCGAAGGCGGAGAATCCCCCAAGAGCCGTAGATCCCTGAGGTCTCTACTAGTTGAATGGATTCCAAACTTTAGATCAAGGGGGTGGTGGAAGCTAGGGTTTAGTGCTTGCCGCACCTGCATTCTATTCTCAGCATTGATCTGGTCCCAAATCGTTGGTTCTCTCTTGCTAGAGAATGAGTTGGAGCCTCCCTCCTCAGTTTATTCTACGCTGGCCACTAACCTTATCGACGAGATGAAATGTTTCTTCCATCCTGGTGTTCGAAGCCTGACGGAGACTCCATCTACGGGGACTGGCTGCGTTTCCGTTTCAGGATCCTTCTCTGTGGGTTGTTGTTGGTTCATCTCGACCCTTCTGACACCCACTTGCATGAGTTCTTCAATGGGTGCATCGAGGGCCTATCTATCTGCCTTCCCGACCAAGAGCTTCGCCTCCTGCGCAATGTGGATGCCCCAGCCAGCATCAAGATCTGGCACATAAAGATTCTTGATCGCCATATCCCTGCGCGGTGTTGGCCCGTGATGGCTAGGGTTTCAGATCTACCCCAGTTTCTACTTTTTCCAACAAATTTGAATTTTAGTATAGCTTATCATCCAGAATTAGATGGACAAATAGAGAGGGTGAATCAAGTGATTGATGCTATGTTGAGGATGTATGTGATGGATAAACCATCAAAATGGGAAGACTACTTACACTTGGTAGAGTTTGCTTATAACAATGGGTACCAAGCATCTCTAAAGATGAGCCCATTTGAGGCACTTTATGGAAAAAAGTGCAACACACCAGTAAGATGGCATAACCCAGCAGATAGAGCAGTGGTCGGGCCAGATTTTCTTAGGGAAATGGAGGAGCAGATGATAAAAATAAAATAGAATTTAAAGGTTGCCCAAGACAGGTAGAAAATCTATGCTGAAAAAGGAAGAACTCACAAGGAATTTAAAGTGGGTGACCATGTATTCTTGAAAGTGAAGGCCAACAGAAGTCCCCTAAAGTTGGGAAACTGTTCAAAATTGGTAGCTCGCTATTGTGGGCCATTTGAAATCCTAGAGAGGATTGGTCCAGTTGCTTATATGTTTGCATTGCCTGCATTTATGTCTGTTCATAATGTATTCCATGTGTCATTACTAAAGAAATATATACTTGATGCTAATCATATTATTGATTAGAATGTGATTTAGGTGGAGCAAGAAGGCGCTTTTCAAGTGCATCCGGTACGCATTCTGGACTGGAAAATCAAACAACACCGGAATCGAGCCATAGGGCTTGTAAAGGTCCAATGGACCTTGTACGGTCCTGAGGACGCTACTTGGGAGCATGAGGATGCAATGCGGGCAGAATACTTGCATCTTTTTGAGGATTTTTGAATTTTATTGTATATGGGCACATGATGCACTAAGGACAATGCATAAATAAGGGGAGGGGATTGTAATATCCCTCGGCCGAACCCAATTGTAAATGTCAATGCAAATGTACTTAAGTTGGTGAGTTGTTTGACATAATTTTGTATGCACCTTTCACGGAATAGTGTGCACATGTACTACGCAGTAAAATGATCAAGTATGCACATTCTAGTATATCGCACGCAACATCTTAAATGCGTGCGATATTGAGGCTTGCAAGCCTTTGTGTATATGTTTTATTTTATAGGCTTGTGAGCCAGTTATTATAAGTTGGGATGCTTATGTTTTGGAATTAGGCCAGAGAGCCTAAATGTTAAAGGGTAGTGTGCCTATTTTTGTATATGTCTCATGATTAATATAAAATACATCGCTGCGCACAGGCCGACCACGATAAAAGAGATGGGGGACTAAACTCCACTAGTTAGGGAAAGGGAGGGCCAAAAGTTAAGGAAAATGGCTAAGCTAGGGATCTTAAGCCAAAAAGGAATATTATATTAATATTTCTTAAATCATAAAGTATGGATAATTATTTTATCCTAAGTTCTAAAGTTGGGGACAAGTGGGCCAAAATATCTCCCAACATGACAAGTGTCAATTTGGGGACATGCATACATATTGTTGGGACTTAGTTCATTTTCCCGAGGGGGGCCATCATATTTTCCATCATTCCTTTCATCATTCAATCATCCATGAGAATTCACACACCATTGAGCTATCCTTCATATCTTCATGACTGTACTTGAACATGTATCCGTAGCCATACCTGTTTGTGTAGCTGGTTAGCTTGGGAGCTGGACTGAAGAAGAGGGTTGTTAGGCCCATGGAATATTGAAGAGGCGGGTTGTCAGGACCGTGAGAAATTATCTTGGTGAGAGAATTGTTGGGAATTGATTTCCTGAAGGTGCTAAACTGTAGCTATAGTGCTCCGAGACTTCCTGTCTGGCCTGTTGCTAAAGCCCAGAAAGGAAGTGGGGCAGTCGAAGGATTGTTGAGCAGAGAAGGGGCACACTTCCTATGTGGGACAGGCATGTGGGGAATGAGGGACTGTAGGTTGTTAGTTTGATTTGGCACCTGAGACATAGTCTTTCCTATTGTCTATGAGCCTTTAGCCTGGTTAGGAATCCCTTTACCCAGGTGGAGTTTAGTCCCAGCTCAGGGGTGACTCACTGTTGAGAGTGATGAACAGTGTGGTCTAAGGTTGGTAGGTTCATGGAAGGTCTACATGCAATCGGTGATATTCTTACAAAGATAAGTGTTAACTGTGTGATAAAATTACAGGCTACATTGTTATTTACATGTTTATTTTTATGGGTTTATCCTGTGTGTGTTTTATAACTGTCCGTATAATTATGGGCATTTCCTGTATATGTTTCATGTATATGTTTATTTTCATATTAGTATGAATCCGTTCATATACAAAATGTATTTATCTATTTGTGTTTTATATGTAAAGCTTCCGCAAGAGTTTTGTGTGCATATGTTTTAATTGCATGCAGTCCGAAAAATTTATGTGGCATAGCTCAGTTGGGTGTTGGGTATGTTACAGTATGTTCCGCAGAGAGAACAATGAGAGTTCTCTGGCATAGCGTGGCCCAACATGGATGGACAGGGACGTTACAGCTTGTAGATAACATTGTAGAGAGCTATAGACAAAATTTGTTGGGCTTTTCTACTTTGTCTTCTTTAGGAATGAGATTGAGGAAGGTAGCGTTGAAAGTTGGGAGGACCTTTTTGTATTTTTTGGAGTCTTCCACTACTCCCCAGAATTTTTTCTCTATTACTGGCTAATAGTCTTGGTAGAATTCCACTGTGAATCCATCAGGTCTAGAATATTTCCCTTTTGGCATCTCCCAGATCACTTGCTCCACCTCTTCCATGGTGACTGGCCTCAGGGCTTCATTATGATTTTCATTTATCATTTTTGGAATATGCTGGGTAATATTTCTAATTGCTCCCTTTCGATTCAACTGAGGTTCTTGCATTAGATTTATTTAGTATTGAAAAAGTTCTGATCGGATATCCTGGTGGTTGCTTAATTTGTTTCTTTGTTGGTCTTTTAGAGAGATAATTATGCTCTGATGTCTTCGTTGGATCATCGAATTGTGGAAAAACAATGAGTTTCTCTCCCCTTCATGTAGCCATAGGACTCTTGATTTCTGTCTCCAGAGTATTTCCTCGTGCTTATCTCTGGTTGCTATTTGGGCCATGAGTGAGACTTCTTCCTCTAATAGCTCCTGGGAGCGCCCTGAAGTGATCATCTAATGTTGTTTTTGTTTCATTCTTTCTTTTATTTGTTTTTTGTCTTGAAATATGTTACCAAATTATGATTTATTCCATATCTTTATTTGTTGTTTTTTGTCTTGAAATATGTTACCAAATTATGATTTATTCCATATCTTGATTTGTTGTTTTAGGTTATTCAGTTGTTGCTGGAATCTAAACATTGAGGAGCCCGAGTTGATTTTCATTGCCTTCCACTAGGAGGGAAAGTTAGAGTGGAATGAAGCGTCCATCAGTGAGAAGGATTCGAAGTGGAAGGGTCAGTTCTTGGGGCTTCCTGGGATGTTGATGAGGAGGCTAATGGGTCAATGGTTCGATCCATGAAAGGGGAGAATGGTGGCTTCTATGGCATAGTTTCTTTGAAGAAGATATTCTGAGATGAGGAAATGATCCATATAGGAGACTATATGGTGTTGGCCAACTCGTTGGTTTCTCCAAGTAAAGGTTCCATTAGTGGTTTCCCAGTCTACTAGGCCTAGGTCGCTAATGGTTTCTTAAAATATTTCAAAGTCTTGATCCAGTCAGTTTAAGCCTCCGCTTTTCTCTGGGAGAGAAGGTATAATGTTAAAGTCTCCCCCTATGATCCATGGTTGGATTTCTAAGAGAGGATCTATTAGGGAGAGAGACTGCAAAAAGGTTAATTTATCTTGCAAAATTTGAGGTCCATAGACATTGGTGATATAGCCAGATTGGTTAGATCCTATTGGTTGAAATTTGGCTGATATACTACGTCGAGTGGTGAAGAATGAGGAGAGGGACATTTCTCTAGGGTTCCAAAAGATTCCAAACCACCTAATGCCCCTTTGGCATCTATTTCTATGACATTGCAGCTTCTCCCGCATCTGGTGGCCATTGTTTCCATAGTTATGGATGTGCACTTGTTTTCTTGTAACAACATTATAGAAGTTTTTCCACCATGCTCTTAATCCTTCTGGAATGTAGAAGAAGTTCCCCCAATTCTTGTAAGAGTTGCTTGTTGGATGGCCTTCCTCTTTTTTTGTCATCTTTTAATGCCTTGATAATTTCTTTGCTTGGAGAGTTCTTGATTCCTAAAGATGAAGGTACACGGTTCTTACCTTTTTGGGTCACTTCTCCTTTCTCTTTATTCCTTGATTTGATTAAGGAACTTTGCAATAGTCTGATCTATTGATCTGGTATTGAGTGTTCCTCTTTCCATTCACATGCCACTATTATGCCTTGCATATCTCGATATTCTAGATCCATGTCTTCCAGTTCGTCCTGCTCCGCCTTTAGGGGTTCAATGGGGACCATTGGATCATCTTGGTCCTGTATCTAGGGGTCAGAATTAAGGGAAGAGGGGACAAGATTGGCTGGAGGGTTCTTTTCTTGTCCAAGTTGGGAACTTGGTTGGGTCTCGACCGAGGGGATGGGGCTGGGTACTTCTTGCTCTAATAGGTTTGCTAGAGAGTTGAAACTGTTACTGTTGCAGGGGCCTTTGGGGTTGGGCTAGGTAGGTATTTTATTTTGGGAATTTTGCTTTGCTTGGAATTTTTCAAAACCTGCCTCATCCTTTTCTGATTAGGGATTGGGGGGATCTATTTTCTTATTCAAGGGACATTCTTGGAAAAGGTGCCCATGAGCATGGAATATTTTGCAACGAAAGGGGATGTGCTCATAATACATGGTATGGAGCTAGTATATGTCCCTATATCTGAGGCATATTGATACTGGCAGAGCTTTGGAGACATTAAGGTAGACACAAATATGGGCATAGGAGGTATAGTGACCTTGATGGGTGGCCTCTGCAAACTTGACAAAGGATCCAAGAGTGTTTCCAATACCCTCTAGAATTTTCGTGTGCTAGTACTTCTATGGGAGTGAGTACAATTTGATCCATACTAGAGCTAAAGTGAAATCTTCCTTTTCCGAGATGAATTTCTCTTTCCAAATCCATATATATAGACCAGTAGAGTTGAAGAAGTATGAGCCTCCTTGGAAGACTCTTTTTTGGTCTTCAGCGAGGTTGAAGATGGTCGTAAAGAATCCTTTGGATCCCAATTTGAGGGAGACATCCCCTTTGGGCTTCCATATGGTTTTGATCCACCACATGAGGGCTTTCTCTGATGGAAAAAGGCCCATGAATTTTCATATGAGGGCATGATCTTGCATGTATTGGATGTCCTCCCCCAGGAGGGGCGACAGGATTT
>ML778440.1:652889-680123 GCA_009831015.1 Picea engelmannii | reverse complement strand
GCAAAAGAAGTCTTCAAATGGCCTTGATAATAGTGCCAATGGATTCAGGACGTCCAAAAACCCCTAGCTGGGATTTTACGGCACCTCAATCGGCCAAAAAATGAGAAAGATAGGCCTCCTGCCATCCTCTTCCTTCAAGCTTGTTGGCTCTGGTTCGCCAAAACGCACCTCCTGTACGTTGAACCAAGAACACGCTCCAAAATACGTGTTTAAACCCAACACATGCGCACAACCGCAAAACTGTCCAAACTGTAGGACGGTTAACGAAACTAAAACCCCCAACCGCCAAGGTCGTGGTCATGTGGTCTTCCATAAGACCGTGCGCTCAAACAAAAAGGGCTGAGTCTTTGAGCCAATGGTTACATGCCACTTGTCGGGCGCACGTTTAACCGTTTGAAAAACCAATCTGCGCACACTTTAAACTGTGGTCATATGGATTAAAATACATGCGACCGGGGCTTTGAATATGGTTCAAAACTCCCGCGCGCTCTGTATATAAACCGGTGGACATATATATAAACGCATGCGACCGGGGCTGGGGCTAAGCCCCAGCTCGGACGTGCCCCATATAATATTTCAATACAATTTATATAAAATAAAACGCATTTGATATATAAGGACCACAGTGTGGGCTAGTGGTAGCCCACACACTACGAAAGCGCTGCCAAAGGGGGAGGTCTGGGGTTCGATCCCCATAGACTCCATATTATTTTGAACCAATGACCAATTCAACGGTGCCACGTGGCACCACGCCATTTGTCCAATAACTGCCACATGTCGGAAACGGATTCGTTCAAAATATGCCAATAAATGAATGCCACGTCACCTGCCACGTCAGTGTTCGTACCTCTTCCATTCAGCTCTGCCACGTTATCGTACGGACATGCCATGTCAGCATCCGTACAGACTGTACGGGCTACACAGTCAGCGTCCCTTTTTTTACCAGTTTGACGATTCGAACAGATCACGATATCTCTCGCTCTCGACGTTCGTTTGAGACGAAACGAGTTGCATTAGGTTTGTGATGACGAGGGCTACGCATCCGTTCGTTTTGAGGCAATTCCGAGAACGTTGATTTTTGAGCTAAAATTTGACCCCTAGTCCAGATTTTGATCAAGGTAACAAGGGATTCTTACCTCCTTTTGTTTTACTTTCACATTTTATCTTTTTAAGTAGATTTCTATAATTTATTTGATCCTTCAAGAACTTGCTAAACATCAGTTTGTAGGCATCAACAATACTCTGTTCTACTCTAGTACCATGAATCATGTTCTGGTCCGGTACCAGCAGTCCTATGCTGGTACCACATATTGTATGTGTCGCGATATTTTCTGTAGATGAAAATATGACAATAAATTGTTTCGATAATATCAATTTGGTGAAAATCACTTGATATATTGTGATTGGTGCTATATGTAACATTGGTTCAGAGATGCAAAGTCATTGATGATTTTTAGCAATATGGGGACCAAAGATGTAGCACCCTGCTCCATTGTGAGATTCTTCACCTCTAAGAAAAAGCCTCAAACAAGGATGTTCCAACATTGGTAATTCTAGGTTCATCAACTCCTATTTCCAACCACTAGATGGCTTTAGTCACAAGAGGCATCATGAACAAATAAAGAATAATAGTTTAGTTAGGCAACATGGACTCCAGGACACAACAAATGGATGATAGGGATCTCATCACCCATTGCTTCTCGACCTTGGATGTTAGGAAATTGGATAGTGACAACATCGTAGGTTTAGGGATTCTTCCTTGATTCTCTTTGGCCCCTCTCACCCATTTTGTTCTTTTTGGCCTTTTGAGTGTTTGATTGTTTCTCTCTTGACACTCAGTATGCATTGTTTTATTTCTTTTGCAATTCTCCTGAAAATTCTATTGTACTCACAAATTACAATGTGCACTCATCTTACTCATCTTTGTACTTTCTAGTCCCATTGACCAATTATGGCCACTACTCGTTCATAGTAAATTCATATCAAAACTTGCATTTATGAAAATGTAGATCTTTGTATTATTCTCCATTTCAAAAGTCTAGCATTAAAGATCATACCTTTTCCTGCCTGCTCTTGGCCTGAAGGATAATATGGATATGAATTTTGTAATTTAAGAATATATATGTTAAAACCTCGTTGTAACTTGGTCAAACACCATTAGTGAAATACCTTTAACTATTGTTTTCGCAAGTTTTTTAGTAATCTCATTTTGGGGTCAACATTGTTAGAAAACCTAGAGTAAAAAAGGTATGGGTCGAGAAAGCATATGTAAAAGTATGGCTGGCTGTCAAATATTGTAAGCATAATAAGTTGAATGTTGATTATAATATAATCACCCTTGATAGATGTCTTTGTTTAAGTTAAAATGTGCTTGGGGACTACCTTGGAGCCTTTTGGTCCTAACACATTCATCTTGTCTTCTCACTAGATATTGCCTTTGCTTAAGGTCCAATCATCATTGGGTTTGTTAGGGCTCGACTTTCTTATTGAATTCTCGACTTGGAGACTTGTGTCAGATGCTTGGGTGTAAAATAATATATTACTAGTTGCCTGTGTTTGGGCAATGTGATGGGTAATGTGTTGGCAAAAGCCTGTTCATATATTCTCACGAGGAAATAACAACATATGAAGTTTCCATGAAATTGGTGTGTATTTTAAAAATGACTGACATGAATGGCCTGCAAAATTTATCATAGCAAATAAATTCCTAACAACATAATGTTTCTTGTAAAATATCAGCTATAATGATGGAGTTGCATTAGAATACATATATTCCCAGTGATAAAACTTAATGCTAACCCTATAAAGGTACTAGTAGTTTGTCATCCTCTTGGCATACACTTTTGAGTGGATTTCTAGTTGTTATATATGTAATTCTGGTGATGGGACTCTATGTTTTTATGGCGTTGAACGAGCCTTCAACTTCGTCACATCAACCGGACCCAACGTTTTTAGCTAAATCTCAAGCAAGCATGGAGAGAACTGTATTGGAAAGAAAAACAATACCAGAGGAGGACAAGAAAATCGATTAAAGTTTTATGAACAGGTTCTAGTTATTTTCCTAACACTTCAAGCCAAATACTGTGGCAGTATGTATTATGTTTGTAACGAGTTAATGGGCTTCTAATTGGTTTTTGGGTGTTCCTCTTTTAAGGGTCGCTTCCCATCATGATATTTGGGTAATGAGATGTATAGAATGTATGGAAAGAGTTAAATGGACAGTGTCTCAATTTTTTGAAAATTCAAACAATTAGTGGTATCAATTAAACAATATTTGTATTTATTGTTCAAAGAAACAATTAATTTTTTTTTGTAAATTCAAACAATTTTTGTATTTCTTGTCACATAAATTTATGTACCCTGCTGCATATGGGTTTGTCAGTCACATTAATTAGTGGTATCAGAGTACTTTAAGTGAACTTTTTTACAAGCACGTGTATGGATATGTTACATGGTGGTATCATAGCTAAAATGGTGAAGTATTTTTTAGAAAGCTAACTGTCAGGCTTCATTTCTCATTATCTTCTTTTGTTGCATATTCTTATTCGTTTCCTTTTTTTTCCATATAACGTGAATTGTTGTTTGAAGAGTAGTCAAATTTTCATGTATTTGTTGTGTTTATTTTGGTCTCAGTAGAATTATGGGTTAAGCATTATAAACTATTCACAATATTATACACATAATCTAACAATTCACAAGCACTTTCAAATTTTTATATATATAATATAAAAAATAAAAAATTTAAAAAATAAAATTAATAATGATAAAATCTTAACAATAGCAATTCATTCCATGCAAATTCATCATTATGCAATGTAAATATTAAATATTAAATAGTAAATAGTAAATAGTACTAAATTTGTAAATGATATAAACATGATTTAAATTCAAATTCAATAATGAAATACATTGATTCCTAAATCATAAATGAAACAAAAACAATAAAATATTGATACATTGATTTAAAATCATCATTCCTCATTCTAGAATCTAACTAGTATTAAGCAAAATAGTAGATACTAAAGTCTAAAATAGTAAATTGGAATTACTCAAACTCAAAAATAGTAAAGAATAATGAGTCAAATACTAGTTTCGAGGTCATCAATGTTTAGAGTCGAGACTCAAAAGTCAAAATTGAAAATTAACAATGGACAATGAACATTGAAAATAAAATGAGCATCATGGGGTCAATCTCATTGACCGGTCATCTACATCCATCTGTTGCATGAAGTCACTAGGACCATCAAAAGGAATGTCACTATCTATCTCTGAGTCATAGTCACTCTCATGAGTAACCAATGACACACCAACCAAATCATGTTGCAACTCATCTGGTTCATCCTCCTCATCTATCTATGCACCATCCTCTGGATCCACATCCCATCGTGTCACAGGTCCCCTCTGTTACTTTGGTGTCTTCCTATGCGCAAACCTTAGGGCACTATGCGATGCAACTAGCTTCTCTGCTCTCTTAGAGATAAGTCTATTCCTCTTGATAGAGTGGATGAAGCTATATGTGGACCAATTCCTCTCTGTTGTGGAGGAACTAGCAATTTGAGACAACAAACGAATAGCAAGATGTTGGATATCTAGAGCATCATCCCCATGCATGGTCCACCAACAATGGGGTCATCCTGGCCTAAGTCATCGTCAGCTCCCCCTGCATCAGGTTTGTTGAAGGGACCATTGAAACTTGCAAATTACATCCACTATCTCCTAATTGTTCTCCCCTCTTATGCACTGTACATCTTTGTAATGGTAGCTCGAAATCCCTTCTTGACCTCTGGATCCTCAACGAGAAGAATTCTACTAGGCCTTACCACATACCATTTTGGGTTGAATGCATACGTTCCATGTGCAAAGGTGTGTTCATTTGATCCCACCTACATTGAATAATGGGTCGAATTTGGGTCTTATAGAACTCTAAGGAAGGATCTTTCTCACGAATGGCTACCTTCAATTGACTCAACATGCTATCAAAAGTCTCATAGATTTCACCAAAGAGTAGGAGAATTTGTGTTAGTGTAGCAAATGACCTCAACTATAGGGCATATGAGTGATACCAAATAACCACAATCTGTCCACAAATCATTATCCAATCTTTGAACATTGATTTTGTTTCCCTCATTTGTTTTCGATTATGCCCACCTACTCCATTCTTGTGTCACAACCATGGCTTGCAATGCTGATTGCACCTCCAACCTCTCCAATAATAGAAAATAGCTAGCATATCTAGTCTCTATGGGCTTGAGGAATTCCTTCCTTGAGTGAGACCTATACACGGTTAAGGAGGTGTGGTGGTTGGAGATAAACATTTGCAGATTTCTCGCAGTTGTCACCAAGTTGGATACCCACTCAGTTTTTCCAATGTCTTTCAATGCATTGTTGAGTGCATGCACACAACAAGGGGTCCATAAAATATGCATGTATTTACTCTGAATCAACAAACTAGTTGATCTGCACACTGTTGTTGCATCTGTCACAACCTATACAACACTTATGGGCCCAACCTCCTCTATAGCATCTCGAAGAAGCTCAAATTGGAAAGTTGTGTCTTTGCGCTTTCTAGAACAATCAATAGCTCTAAGAAAGAAAATTCCCTCTCTGCATGTAACTATGATGTTGATGAGTGGACATTTGGCAATGTCTATCCATCCATCCATAGCAATAGAATAACCTTCCTTCACCCATGTTTTTCTCATCCACTCTTTGTGCATAGTGATATTGGACACTTGTCTGTCTAAGATCACAATCCTCAACTTATGTTCACTTGGGGGCACATATGGGAGTCATGTTATTGCAATTGCCTTGACCATCTCCTTATAATGAGGAGAGTGGCGAGGAGAGTGACTAACATGGAAATGAATACCATTGGAAAAAAGAAATTTTTGAATGGCATCATCTGTATCATCACGGTTCAACTTATTGTACATTCCTACAATAGTTGGTCCCATTGCACAAGAACGTGAACCTTTATGTTTGGATGAAGATATCCCACTATCAATAGGATATGGTGGAGGCATAAGGCCCATGGATGATTTCTTTCCTTTTGGATCTTGTAGTCTCTTCCACATTCTCATAAGCTTCACGCATGACATTTTGGCTAGAGAAGGTGCCTTTTTCATATGTTTCCATTTCTATCCTCAACAACTCAGATCTTTCCATCATGGTTAATGTTGTACATATTGTAACCCCTTTTCCACCTATGCCCAAAAGGTGCATCTTAACTAGACTATAACTCCCAATCCAAGGAAGGCCACAAATATTGCATGTCCATTTGCGCATCCCACCTCTTTTTCCTCCTGGTTTTCAGTTGGTTGAGGGGCCAACTACTTTGGTGGCATATAGAAAAAGTGGTTTTCTTGGATTTAATGTCCCCTTTGGATAATTTTCCAATACCTTTGGTTGAGATAGATCATTGTCTTGGGTTTCATTCAATGATGATGAGGTGTTCCCAGTCCCACTTTCAACCTGTGTCCCACTCCGAACATGACCCTCTGTTTGGGTATTGTAATCACTATCAGTGTCATTGCCATTGTCATTGTAATCACTCATGTTGTTGTTTCTTAATTTTTATGTGCAAGTTTTTAATTTATGGAAACATGTAGCAAGAGTTACTCATTAATTTATTTTATTTTATATGGTTAACTACATACCCAAATGCTTAGTTTGAAGGGTAAAAATGAAAAATGAAGATAAAAACTAGAAAAAGACCTCTCAAAAATTAAAAAACAACAAGAAAAAAATTAAAAAACAACAAGAAAAAAAATTAAAAAAACCCTACCTACCCACTACTAGAAGAAGAAATATGTTGAATGGAAATGTAGAATGCTCCAATCACTGCTCCAATGCTAACACGGACTCCAATTGTTGCTCCAATGCTCCAATCACTCCAATTGTTGGGTAGCTAAAGCTTATAAGACAATAAAACATTGAACAACAAGTCACTCGATGACTACGAAAGTTCGATTGGAAACTAAGGAACCTGGAAAGATTGATTGGCTCAACGTGAATGCTCTCATGTTGACAAATTACTCTCACGATGGGCTCAAATGCTTCCTCTCATGACTGGATTGATCATGGCGGGCTCAAATGCTTTGTCTCACATCTGGATTGAATGGCTCAAATGAGAGGATTAATCCTCACGCACGATCTATGGCTCGAATGGCTCGAATGGGTGGCTTAATCTTCACACACAGGCTATGATAACATTGATAAATTTAGAGTTAGATTATAGATATATGCCATAGGATATAAAAACGAGTTAGGTTTAACTTTTAAGTTCATAAATTGTTTTTTTTTTATATCTTTGTTTTTTAATTTTAATTTTTTGTTTTCCAATTTTTGTTTTTATTTTAAGCCTTATTAGGCAAAAATTCAGGGGTGGAGGGGTGGGCATCCAAAATCCCCCCTTTTCAAGGGGTATTCTCACACATGCCCTTTTTAGGGAAACTTGCCCCCCCACACTAGGGATTTGTGTCCCCCTGCATCTCCCCACGTCTCCCCGAAAAGGGGACATGGGGAATGACTCCCCAGGTGCCTCCCTTGTCCCGAGAGCATGGGAAACATGGAGGAAGTGTCCCCGTGGAACACTAGTATTTATAGCATGTTGAATCAATGTTTCAAACTAGCGGTAGCTTGCCATCCTTTTGGCATATTATTTTGAGTGGATCTCTAGCAGTGATATCTGTAAATCTAGTTATTGGAGTTCACATTTTTATGATGTTGAAGGAGATTTTAACTTCATTGCATCAACGCAACATATTGTTTCTATTTGAAGCTCAAACAAGCATGGAAAATAATGTGTTTGAAAGAAATCCAATATAAGTGCATGTCAAGAAAATTGATTATATTGAGCTCAATAGGTTCTACTCATTTTCCCTAAGGCCAAACATTATGGTATGTACAGTGTTTGTAATGACCATTATTTGTTGAGCATGGTGTAATCCTCACATTTGGATACAAGCAACTCTTATTGGGTCAGTCATGTGATAATTTATTATATTACTAGGTTATGGTTAAGGCCAACCTACAATGATATGTAGGCTCAATAATCCTTTTGGGGAGTGCATCCTAATTATGTGAACCCATAAACCCTCTTAGGAGGATGCCCTATTTGAGTTGTATATAAATACATAACTAAAACTTTATTTGTAAATAATCCTTTGATCATTAAGCTAAGGTTCTCTAATACAAGTGTTTTAAGCCTATACTACAACTTTGACACTCTCTCGTGGTTGGCATATTTTCTCTTTAATGTGTGTTTCTGCATCTCATGTGTAGTGCAGTGATACTTGGACATTTTTATCTCTTTACGCACTTTTGGTTTATCCCTATCACACTTCTTTAGTGCTAGTTTTATTTTTTTAGTGCAGGTGTTTGGTTCCATTTGATCCCCCCTTTTTTTTGTGATTTCAACATGTTATCAGAGCATGTATGAACCTTTTTCTATCTACTGTTAGGGTTTCTTCTTGTCTGTTCATGTTGTTGTGATCATATTTTAGTGTCCAAAAGAGAACTAAATCAAAGGAATATTAGGGATTTTTTTCCCATGGTTTATTGAGGGCTGGAAAATACATTTTTAGGGCTATTGAAGCATGTTTTATGCACTAATTACATATATTTTGTCCATATATTGGTGCGCCAAACTTTATGGTTTCTAGATTTGTTCTTTCAAAAACATTTTGGAAATGTTTGGCTAGTGATATCACTTTTTTGTGACCGTCGAACTATAGTTTCTAGATATGTGTTTTCAACAACTATTTGGGGAATTTTCACTAAGTGACATCATGTTTTTGTGACTACGGAAATAGGGTTTCTAGTTTCAATAATTGTTTGGATATTTTTACCTATGGCATCACTTTTTTGTGACTGCAGAACTAGGGTTTTCGATTTTATTTTATTTATAGGTGATTTGAAGATTTTTGGCTAGAGGCATCATCCTAAGAGATGTAGATTTAGGGTTTTCGATCATCTCCTAGGTTTCCTATGTTTTTTCACTCTTTTCAAAATTCAAAGCTATCTTTTTGTTCATTTTGTAGCAATATTTCTTGAGGATTGTCTTTTGACTAAGGCTTGGGCTACTCTAAATAGAAAATTAATATACTAAAGATTTCTTGGAAGCGTTGGTGCTATTCCCTTCCTTGGTCTATATAAGGGATTCCTCGAAGACTTTCATAGAATTCTTCATTGTTGAACCTAAGGAGCTCATAATGTCTCTTTTCTCTATTCAATAGACCTACTTATATTTGGAAAGATCTGAATACAAAAGAACTCTATATGCAATGGTTGTCATATTGAGAGTTGTGTCTTTAAGTCTTGTTGACTTTTTTTCAAGGGATTGAACTTAGATAATCAAGGTCTCGTTTTGACCTCAACAGTGCCATATTGAAAGGTATGGGTCCTATTACCTCCTAAGAGGTTACCCTATATTTTTTTTCATGGAAACACCATTGTAAGTCTGAGATGATGCGAGTCTAAATCCTTGTAGGCCATGTGGATGGTTATGTATATGGTATCCTAGGCCTTTGACCATCGGCCAAGCCCACTTCTTCTAGTCTCCACACTCAATTCTTTTCATCCTAGGTATGATTGGAGGCTTTGAGATGGATCTACCGGGATACATGGTTTACAAGACCCATTGATTTTGTAGGGGTGATCACACTATGTCAAATTTGTTATGCCCGTGGTTTTATGCACACCTATATCTTTCCAACATGGTCATGTTTTATCGAGTTTGTATGCATCTTCTTGGCCATGGTGCAACATTCATTTAAAATTCTCAACATGATAGTTCACGGATCCCAATGCATAAGGTCCTTGGACGAAAAATGCAACAAGGGCTCAAAATGACCATCATCATGTGTACTTGACATGCCACATTAAAATTTTGGCAAAAGGAAGGTTTATAAACAAAAATATGATGTTAAGGGTGATGCAAGCACATTTATGGGGCCATGTGGCAGTATACATTCATTCCATGGCATGTAAAGGAAAATATGAGACCAGAGATGAAGCAAAGCTCATTTCGGATAAAACCCATGTGTTAGAATTCTTCAATCCGGAAAAGTTTACATGGATTCGAAAAAATCAAGATAAGTAAAACATGGCAATTTTAAAAAGACATATTAAAGGTTATATTCTAATGTAATAAGTGATTAAAGGGGGGAATCACATTATATTGTAAAAAGGGGCCACCCCCTTATCCAAAGTTTATAATAAAAGAGAAGATTTTTCCCTTTCACTTCGAGTATATGGAGAAAGCGTGAGTCGTGGAGTTGGGAACCTTAGCTAGTCATTAGCATACTCCCAAACGATTCGGTCCTCTCCTAGCTGTGAGAATTGTTGGGCAAATTATATGTGATAATTTTTGTTACATTTTAATGTAAACCCAGGGGTTCATAGACTTAGAGGTGCAAGCACAGGAAATGTAGGATCAAAGGCTAATTATCCTAATCCTGACAACTATAAGAAAAATCATGCAAAGAAAGCAAAACAAGGAAAAGCGATAAAAAGCAACCACAAGGAATGTATCATTGGGACGAGGGACAATGAGTGCTATAAAGGCTCTAAGTTGCAATCTTTCATACATACATTCATGCAACTTTGTGAGAGTAGCTAACTAATATCCTAATCCTTCAATGATTGTTTCCTGTAGTGACCGTGGAAAATTAAATAAAAGCAATGTGAATTCAAATTCAAGTGGAGGCTCAAGATGCAATATTTCATTTTTACAATTTAAGTGTTCATGCTATCGATGAAGAGGGTGGATTCAATTTCAAAAGAATTATTTTATGTTCATACATAAATGGAATATATTACTAAGAATGGAAACGAAATGTCACTTAAATTGATGTCCAAAATTGGTCAGTGACAGGTTACTCAAAACTTTGTTTATGATTTATAGATCTAACATTGGATTTATCAGTTTAGGAAGCAACACTTGTATGGTGTCTATGAGATTATAAATGAATCCTTATTTGTATGTGTTAAGACAGGACAAGCTTCTAAGGTGGCTCTGCGCTTCTACATTCAAATATCTAGCCTCTGTGCAAGTATGACTCAAATAGATTATTGTCACTTATCTCAACACATGGGACTCATTAAATGTTTGAAGGAAACACACTTCAATATACAATCAATTAAAAGGTTGGGAAAAAAATGACAAAACTACAGACTAATCCACTCTTTGCACATAAAACTTCAAGGACTACAAACAATGTGAACTAGGTACATCACAATCAAATCTGTTATTTCTATACATACTGCAAAATCACAAACTAAGTGTAAAACCAAAACATTGTCTCATTTTTATAACTCTGAGAAAATATATTTTTCACTTGTGGGATGGAAATAGGACTATATAGATTGCAAAATCATAAACCAAATGAATTCAAGATGGAGGCATATCTTGTAATCAATTCAAACTATTAACTAATGTTATGTGTGGAACATAGCTCTATTTTATTTCATTAATGAAACCATTCAAGATGGTGTGCTGCCGCAATTAAGTTCCTTTGCCAAAGAAATACTTGACCTGAAATGTGAGCATGTGATCCAAGTGGATATCAGTGGCCACCCACCTTTTCCAACTGGCTCAAAACAGTTTTCTGGCAATTTTGGTAATTTACTATTTTTAGCAGTTTTTAACTTCCGAGGTCATTTTGAGGCCCTAAACAATGTTTTTGGGAAAACAGGGAGAAATATGGAACTTCCTTCAATATTTGTCCCAAAATGAATCTCCTCGATGATACTTTTCCAACGGGCTATCATGTGCCTAAAATAGATATCGTATGCAAAAGTTATGACCCTGGGAAGTTGATGTACTAACTTACCCAAACGGGGCCCATGTGAATTTTGGCGCTTCATCTCCTAGGGTTAGGTTTTTGGATATCTAGGGTTTTTGGCATTATTGTTTATTGTAAAAAGGCCTTCAGAACCTCATTGTAATAATCTTCTTGCGAATGCGAGTAGGAGTCACATCTCTTCTAAGAGATAAGCTGCCACCATTCTAGCAAGTCTTTCACTCTGTATTTTTATAGTCTCTGTACATTTCTTTCATTAATAGAAATTGTGTATCACAGTATATATGTGTTGATGGTTTCATCTCTGATACATTTATTTTATATTATTGAATATATACGATGTCTCTGTGCATTTCTTTATTATATCTCCGCTCTCATTTTGTGCCAAAAATAATCTGGATCGGTGGTATCAGAGTAGGATGCTCTTGATCATTTTTTCAATGCATGTCCCCAACGAGGTTCGAGTATATCAAGTTGGGACTTGAGCTTGTCTCTCTTGAAGACAATCACTCTCGCATGCCTAAGAAACCCTCCATGGTGGAAGAAAATAAAAACGATGGAGCAAACGATCCTATAAATCTGTTGCTTGAGCAAGCTCTCATGCGACAAAGGGACGAAATGATGGAGAATTTTTCCCACATCCTTCAATGCCTACCAATAGAAACAGGCACATCTTCATCAAACAACCACTTTGGAAGCACCTCTCTTTTCAAGGTACATGTTAATTTTGATATTCCCGTATTTGAAGGTCAGATAGATGCAGATGCCCTAGACAAATGGTTAAATATGCTAGATGGTTATTTCTTTGTTCACCATATTTTTTCGACAGGGAAAATATCACCTTTTCACTCCTTAAAGCTCTCCCCCATGTCAAACATTGGTGGGAAACTTACTAGGAGTAAAGTTCCACAGAGGAGTCTGGAATATATGCGGTCGAGCCCACTTGGGAATTTTTTGTGGATGCGGTAAAGGAATAGTATTACCCTGTTGGCAACTATGAGGACCAATACATGAGATGGACCACACTGTGGAAAGAGAGGGGCCAAGCAGTTCCAGAGTTCACCAATACCTTCCATACCTTGCGCACCAAACTGGGTATCAAAGACTCTGAACGACATTTGGTTCTGAAATACCATGGGGCTCTACACAGATACTTCCAAACTGAAATGGATTTTCTAGACATCTCATCACTAGGTGTTGCTTATTGATATGCTATTAAAATCGAGCATAAATTTAAGCACCAGAACAAATGAGAGTTTAGGTCTGCAAACCTGCAACAACCAAAGTATGACAAAGACGACCAACAGTCTCCTGAAAACCAATCCAAGCCACAGGAAAAGAAGGGTCATGGGAAGACAAAGAAGGACACTAAAAAATGGTGCGATTTCCACAAAATCCCCTGGCACAACAACGATGAATGTTGCTCAAAAAAATCATTGGTAGCCGAGATCAAAGACAAGGAAACGAACCCTGATTCAGAATCTGATTATGAAAATACCGGTAAAAGAAAGATCATCTACGCAAACCCCACTTCTATTGTCGCGACCGTAGCAATTCAACCGGAAGAACCAACAAATCCAAAAGAGGGGGAACGCCTTTTTGATTCACAGATGTGGGTGAAGGGGACCCCACTGCATTTTATTGTTGATGGTGGAAGCCAGAAGAACCTCATCTCAGCAGATTTCGTTAAACAATTGGGATTGTCAACAACACCACACCCGTAGCCATACAACATCGGGTGGCTTCGCCAAGGATGAGATATTCATTTCAGCCAACAATGTCGATTGTCATATGACATCCAGCCCTTCAAGGATGAGGTATTATGTGATGTTTCCCCACTGGATGTCTGTGATGTTCTCTTGGGCCAACCATATATGTGGAGATGCCATGTTGTTTATGAGTCTCGACCCCACAGTGTCATTGTTTCTCTAGGGGGTCATCTCTATAGAATACCAAAGGTAGTTCTGACTATTGTTCCACCTAACCAGTGCTGAAAGGTAGTATCTCATATTGCAAAATTCATTTTCTTCACAATCTGTTCAAAAGGGGAACAAAAGGACACTGCAACCACTACAACCTCACCCCAAGCACCTTCTATCCAATAGAAGCAGGTCGACAAGGTTGTAGAAAAGTGAAAATATTCCTTATGCACACTGTCCTCTTGTGTAGCTCAACTTGTTGAATAGTCTCAGCCTCAACAGGTTCGTGACAAACTTCCACAAACTGAGCAGCGCGACGTCTCAAGCAAGGCAAGCAACTCACCAAGATTCATATTCAGCAAACATTTTTCCCTCTCCCCCAGGCACTCAACGCAATGGAGACCATTGATTCCTAAGGAGGGAAGATTGATCCAAGTGGGTATCAGTGGCCACCCACCTTTTCTAACTGGCTCAAAACAATTTTCTGATAATTTTGGTATTTTACTATTTTTAGCAGTTTTTAACTTATGGGGCCATTTTGAGGCCCTAAACGACGCTTTTGGGAAAACGGGGAGAAATATGAAAGTTCCATCGATATTTCCCCCAGAATTAACCTCCTCGACGATACCATTCCAACGGGCTATCATCCGCTTATAAAAGAGATCATATGCAAAAGTTACGACCCTGATAAGTTGATGTACTAACTTACCCAAACGGGGCCCACATGACTTTTGGCACTTCATCTCCTAGGGTTAGGTTTTTGGATGTCTAGGGTTTTTGACATTCCTGTTTATTGTAAAAATGCCTTTAGATCCTCATTGTAATCATCTTCTTGTGAATGCGAGTAGCCATCACATCTCTTCTCAGAGATAAGTTGCCAACATTCTAGCGAGTCTTTTACTCTATATTTTTACAGTCTCTGTACATTTCTTTCATTAATAGAAATCGTGTATTACTGTATATCTGTGTTGATGGTTGTATCTATGATACATTTTTGTTATATTATTGAATATCTACGATATATATGTGCATTTATTTATTATATCTCCACTCTCATTTCGTGTCAAAAATAATCTGGATCAGCATGTTACCATTCCACTCATGCACAAGTGTTAGATTGGATACAAAGGTATATTAAAAAAATCAAAGTAACACTACATTTAAAAACCAGAACTCACAATTAAATCATAGTAATTCTATTTATGAAATCAAATGAACTATGCAAACCTTATGCTAAGAAACAAAACAATGCTCACCCACACAGAGGGGCCCTTCCTAGGTGGCCAACGCTGCTAGGAAATATCATATTAGGCTGAAGTGATGCACCTGAACTCAACAGTTCTTTATTAAAACCAAAATTATGATTAGAAGCTTACAATACCCTACTCTTGGCTCCTCTATTACAAGAAGGAATTTCTCCCATATGTCAACTTACTGAATCCCCCTCCTTTTGATGATTACATATTTATACACAAAAATTGAAAGGGAAGGATCAGATCCAACCCCCCAAATTCAAATCAAATGAAATCTGGTCATTGCTTCTTTTTTTTAAATATGGTCATAAAAAGAAATTTGGGTGAATTCATGCATTTTTGGGCAGATTGACATTGAAGATCTGACCATATCTCCCGAACCATTCCAAATTTTGAAAAACCAACATAAATTTTTGAATTTATCACATCCTGGACAAAACCCATATCTTGGAGTTTTGAGATCTGTCTTCATCTGCATGAAAATTGAGGCAGAAGTTGGAAGTTTGAAAATTGTTGCCAAATAAATTTGGGCAAACCTATATTAAAAAATTGTTGATATCTCTCTAACCATTTCAGATTTTAGAAAACTGTTAGCACAATTTCCAATTTAAGACCACTCTAGAAAAAACCCATGTTCTCGATTTTTGATATTCGACCTCATCGCCTTGGAAATCATGTCTGAAGGTCGCTACTGTTGTTTTGGCAATTGTTACAAATTTGGGCTGAAGTGTTTTTCTGAGTTGGAGATCCACACGTGCAACTTGGGCACTTTATGACACACATGAGAGTGTGTCGACATTGCTACGGAGAAAATGCATGTTCTCTATTTTTTCCCGGAGATGCACCAATAAGCTAAGCTACAATATTAGGTACGGGAAATGAACCAATAAGCTAAGCTACAAGAAATGAACTCATTTTTCTTTCATACTAACAACTATGGCCTATGTAGGAAATCGAAGCTTGGCGATGATCACTGCAAATATAAGAACACTTTGAATGTTTAAGATCACTTGGAGAAGACGCAAGACCTACAAGAATTCTTAACATGAACCATCGTCAACAAAACCATGATATAATCATCTTTAGTCACTAAAAACATAGAAAAATGATGTATTAACCACACTGGATATATAATGGTGAATAATGACATTTAATGAAGGCTTATGGCATAAATGGACATAGATTTTAGCGAAATACTGACTTTATTGGGCAGAGAATTATGACAAAAACAGAGGCCAAGACTCCCCCAAACCCGAAGATTTGCATGTCCTCCTGCAAACAAGAACTTATAAATCTTTATTCAATGTTCATTGTATACTTTGTTTAATTATCTCGTATGGGTATGTATTTGTGACATTTTTTCTGGTGTTGGTTCTTGTGGAGCAACACTCTGGAGTCTGAAGGTGTTCATTCTTATGGAGCAACACTCTTTGCAATTGATTTATCATATTGTTACAACGAACATATGTCAACTTGATTTCCTTAAAATGGAGCAACAAAAACTGTCATGAAAATGGAGGACAAGCAAGATATCGGTATTCTAAGGGATGGTGTATAAGTGATGGATATGGTGGCAGTATGAGTATGGACTTAGGAACTTTTATGAGGGATAGTGAATAAGTGTGGAGAATGGTTGATGAAGATGGTGGCAATATGAATATGAACTTGGGCACTTTTTTACTATGTTGACTTTCATCTTAAGACCAAAATTTTACTTGTGGTCGTTTGCTTGGATAGGCAGTAATGAATTCATCCTCTTGTTTAGAGACTTCAGATGATGACCTTTAGGAATGTTTTATGATGTATAAGGAGAAGACACTATGAATGCTGTTTTTTGTATTTGTACTTGTATACCACTGATTTTCTCTTTATTGCTTGGTCTTGTGATCATAGTATTTATATTCATTTTGAGACCAATGTGCACTTGTGGTTTTTTCTTGAATATGCAACAATGACTTCATCCTCTTATGAAAAACATTCAGTTAATATCTTAGGAATGTTTTATGAGGTACAAGGAGATGACATTATAGGTGATGCTTTATATTTGTATACCACAATAGTTTTTCTTTCATTCTTTCCATGGTCTTATAATCAGAATACGAAGTTTATTGTAAATGGTAGATTGATGGTTGGTGATGGGTGCTTTGTAGGTGGTGGTGGTGATGTGTAGTGGAGTGTGGAGTGGTTATGCACCATGTTTTCCAAATTCTTAGTAAATTAAAGAGGTTTATACCTGTTTTACCTCAAGTTACTTTTGATTTGAATCCCGGTGTGTTGTCAACTGGAATGAAGGATCTGATGCACGCTGAGTGAATGATGAAGATGAGAGTGAGAAAAACGGAGAACTGTCGAGAATATGAGATAGAAATGAAGCTGATGGGAGATGAATCTGTTGAAAGAACCGAAGTTGATAAGAGATGAATAGGTTGAACTGAACCCTGCTAAAGGAAAAAAACCTGGTTGAATATGTTGGAGATACTGAAAAGAGAATTTGAAGATATGGAAGGGATTTGAAGATCTCCCCCAAACCAAAGGGTTTTCATGTCCTCATGCAAACTATTTAAGACTGAGTGGCAATATTTTATTGGAACATGCAACTACAAGAAAACAAAATGTTGCAAGCTTTTGTTGATACCGTGAAAGCTTATAGTCTTCATCCTTTATCCTCTATTGGTACAATTCAATCTATGTGAATGGATTTGCTTGATGTCGAACATAGAAATAAATCGTTGGATTACTGACCATTAATGTATGTCGTTAACCAATGCAAGACAACTCACTAGTGATGACAATGAGCATCAAGGTACCTAAGTACATCTTGACAAGCACAAATGGATGTGTCGACGTCGAGTCACCTGTAATATATGACGATCAAGGGACATTGATGTATTCCCATGATTGTCAACAAGGAAATTTGTCCTTAAGGCATGTAGACTCCAAGGTACTTTTACATTCTCTAACCTCAATCCCAGACGATGTGTGGGAGTCGATGGGACGGGATTTGTCAGAAGGTGGGCCTTAAGGAATCCCACATCAGCTGACGCAAGTACAAAACATAATGATTTGAAGAATACAATACAAGATTTGAACCAAAATAAAATTACAAATCTTATTGTGAATCTTTCCCGCTAGGATTCTTGGTTTTCAAACAAGATTCATGTCTAGTTGTGCTAGTTACCCGGTTTTCACAACTAGACTTATTTTTCTCTTTATTATTCTATTTATTTTATTTATTACAATGTCCTACCCTACTTGAAAAAGAACCCTTTGCTCAAGTGTAGGATTACTTCCAATGAAGGCATGCGCGTAATAGGATTACAAACATACTCATACTCATACTTATATTTGAAAAATATGCTTTAATGTATACCAATTGCTTCAAATGATAGTATGCTAAGAATTGTTGAAGAAGAAAGTGGTGCTTCGCCTGGTAGTCATTTGAAACCAACGTTCAATAAAGTCATGATGTTCTTGGTTCACTTGTTCATTTAGACCAGTCTATACATCCTCCTCTACTATGCCATGCAGATATTCTACTATTAGGTGGTTGGTCTCTTGGATGCATACAAGATATGATGATAGGTGTGTCAAGAATTCCTCCATCTCAGGTTCTAATGGCTTCTCTCCATCGAATGCGGTCCATGATTCCTTGGTTTACTCAACAATTTGATAAGGGTGATCAAATAAGGCTTCTAGATATTCTTGTGGATGTGGCTCATGGAACTTTTTTTCTTCTATAAATTCCATATAGGTAGGTGTGTTCTTGATTGCGGTCAATATTTGTTCTTCCTGAGAGGCAGAGACACTGGTTGCTACTAGAATTTGAGAAAGCTCTTGGAGTAACATTTCCTCTTTTGTTCAACAAACTCTTGATCACCCTTCATTTGCTAGATGGTAGTTCCTTTCTTGCATAGGGGTTAGTGTATGGGGGATGTTATAGCTCCAAAAAGAAAACCATAAAAATATTGAATAAATGAAAAGGAAACACACTTAAAGTAAATGAAAGCAAACTAATCATGTACTCAAAGTGCCACCGTACTACTAGGATCCTCCTGTCACCAATTTATTAGTTCATACAAGTTAGATTTCTCTTATTTTCATGAATCAAACTAAAATAATACACACTTGCATAAAAACAACAACAACGAGGCTTCGGAGAAACTCACCAAAGTGAATGCATTGGGCTAGAACCCCTTCAGATATTCTGAAGTAAGGGCACCTTTGTGTCTTACCTCTTCTCCTCCCTCAATTTGCAACTGTATCTAAATTACACACAAAATAGAGAATTTGTGAGAACAACCTACCTATGCTCTAATCCTTTTAGCACCTCCTCGACAAAGATGCTAAAAATGTTGGGTAAATTATATGTGATAATTTTCGTTACATTTTAATGTCAACCTGAGGGTTTGTAAACTTAGAGGTGCAAGCACATGAAATTAATTATCAGAGGCTAACTATCTTAATGTCAACAACTATAAGAAAAATCATGCAAAGAAAAAAAAGCAAGGAAAAATGATAAAAAGCAACACCAAGGAATGTATCATTGGAACAGGGGACAATGACTTCTATAAGGGCTTTGATTTACAATCTTTTATATGAATACGTTCATGCAACTTTGAAAGAGTAGCTAACTAATATTCTAATCATTCAATGATTGTTTTCTATAGTGACCGTGGAAAATTAAATAAAAGCAATGTGAATTCAAATTCAAGTGCAAGAGACTAATTCTCTGCCCCAATCCCCTTATGAGGCTCAGGATGCAATCTTTCATTTTTACAATTTAAGTGTTCACGTTATTGATAAAAAGGGTGGATTAAAGTTCAAAAGAAATAGTTTTTGTTTGTAAAGAAATGAAATCTATTACTAAGAATGACAACAAAATGTCCCTTAAACTGATGTCCCAAATCGATCAATAATAGGTTACTCAAAACTTTGTTTATGATATACAGATCTAACATTGGTTTTATCAGTTTAGGATGAAACATTTGTATGTTGTCTATGAGACTAACAACAAATCCTTACTTGAATTTTTTAAGACAGGAAAAGCTTCTAAGGTGGCTCTGCACTTCTGCATTCGGATATCTAGCCTTTATGAAAGTATGACTCAAACATATTCTTGTCACTTATCTCAACACATGGGACTCATTAAATGTTTGAAGGAAACACACTTCAATCTAAAATCAATTAAAAGGTTGGGAAAAGGAATGACAAAACTACAAACTGATACACTTGTTGCACATAAAACTTCAAGGACCACAAACAATGTGAACTAGGTACATCACAATCAAATATGTTGTATATATACACATACTAAAAATTCACAAACTAAGTTTAACACCAAACTGCTGTCTCGTTTTTATAACTCTGAGAAAATATATATTTGTCACTTGTGGGATTGAAATAGGATTGTATATATTGCAAAATCATAAACCAAATGAAGTCAAGACATAGGCATATCATGTATTCAGTTCAAACTATTAACTAATGCTATGTGTGGAACAAAGTTCTATTTTATTTCATTAATGAAACCATTCAAGATGGTGTGTTGCCATGATTATGTTCCTTCACCAAAGAAATATTTGAAATAAAATGTGAGCCTACTACCATTCCACTCATGGACAAGTGCTATATTGGATAAAGAGGTATATTAAAAAAAACAAAGTAAGACTACATTTAAAAATCATAACTCACAATTAAATTAGAGGAATTCTACTTATGAAATCAAATGAAATATGCAAACCTTATGCTAAGAAAAGAGAGCAACGCTCACCCACACTGAGGGGCCCTTCCCAGGTGGCCAACATTGTTAGGAAAGATTAGATTAGGATGAATTGATGCACCAAAACTTAGCAGTTCTTTATTAAAACCAAAATTTTGATTACAAGCTTACAACACCCTGCTCTTGGCTCCTCTATTACAAGAAGGAATTTATCCCATATACCAACTTAACGAATCCCCCTCCTCTTGATGATTACATATTTATACACAAAAATTGAATGGGAAGGATTAGATCCAATCCCCCAAACTCATATCAAATGAAATCTGGTCACTATTTGTTTTACATTTTGGTTAATTTATCACATTATGGACAAAACCCATATCTTAGACTTTTGAGATCTGTCTTCATCTGCATGGAAATCGAGGCAGAAGTTGGCATTTTGAAAACTGTTGCCAAATAAATCTGGGCAAACCCATATTAGAAAACCGCAGATATCTCTTTGACCATTTATTATTTTGGAAAACTGCTCTCTTAGGAACCAATTTAGACCCTTCTGGAAAAAATCCATGTTCCTGATTTTTGAGATTCAAGCTCATTGCCTTGGAAAGCGTGTTTGAAAGTTGTTGTTGCTATTCTGGCAATTGTTGCAAATTTTGGCTGAAGTGTTTTTCTAAGTTAAAGGTCCAAATGTGTGACCTGGGCATGTTCTCAAACATGTGAGAGTGTGTCGATGTCGCTACGGAGAAAACTCACGTTCTCAATTTTTTCCCGGATATGCACCAATAAGCTAAGCTACAATACTGGGTATGGGAATGTTGAACATGATGGTACAAGAAATGAACTCAGTTTTCTTTCATACTAACAACTGTGGCCTATGCATGAAATCAAAGCTTGGCGAGGACCACTGCAAATGTAAGAAAATTTTGAATGTTGAATATCACTTGGAGAAGACGCTTGACCTATAGGAATTCTTAACATGAACCATCGTCAACAAAACTATCATATAATCATCTTTAATCACTAAAAACATAGGAAAATGATGTATTAACTACACTGGATATATAATGGTGAAAATGACTTTTAATGAAGGTTTATGGCATAGATGGACACAAATTACTAGTGAAATATTGACTTTATTGGGCGAAGAAATATGGCAAAAACGGAGCCCAACAAGCATTAAATGTTGGGAATGAAATGTTGGTCATTTAAGCAAATTGATGCCCAATTAAGTGAATCGACCCACTTTCGAAGGAAATCATTGAGCTCACCAAAGTAAATCACCCTTAGTCAGTCAATTCGTTCTCACTCAAGTAATTCAACCCCCCAATTTAATTAATTGGCACTTAAATCAAGCAAGTCGTTGCTCTTCAAGCCAACCGTTAGCACTATTTCCAAGTCAAAGGAGAGTCATGGGTCAAATATTGGACTGCTGGCACATTTCAATTAAAACTAAATGGAGCCACCATTTCTCATAACTGTGGGCACATGTTCTAAATAAGGTGAACGTGGGGTCGAGGATATAATCGATGAGCTTATTCAATTAGATTGGTGCCCCGATTTTTTAATGCAGACTTTTTCCCATTGTAGTGGGCATCATTCTGCAAGTGAATCTTCCCCCTCACATAGTCATTGGAGTTAAAGAAGTAGAATGTTGACACTTTGAGAGTCAAGTTAGCCATCGACACAACATTCTAAGCAAATCAGTCCATCAAGATTAGTCTTTGAGCCTCATGTGAGTTGGACGTTGCCTCTTCTAGTTAAATTGAATCCCTTTGTGGGAATATTTTATTGTTGAAAAATTTAATTTTATTATAATGACTTAGTCTCTGGGTTGTGGATGACAAGTCAACAAATGTTATTTTGGGAGAGTGGTAAAACTAGTTGTTACAAAGAAAACCATATAAGGTTATCCCCCTCCTTTCATTTGATGTGGTTGAACTCTGAGATCTTTTATGCCATTCAATAAGAAATTTTATTTTATAGTGCTATTTGTGGGTTGATTCTTCTTAGCTTGTAGTAATCACGCTTCATAGAATAGACACAGGTGTTTCTAGATTACTACAAGATGATTGGGTTTATCCATCGAGGGGCTACATAGTCATGTGGAAGAAGAGGTCAAGACACTAGTTTCCATCTTGTCCTCTGCTGGTATTGTGTGTTAGTCAAACCCAAGTGTTGGACAGACACTTGTCGGGAATATTCCCTTCAACAATAATAAGATTTTACTTGGTGTCGTAGTCAACCCAATGGTTGGAGACCATCTCCTTTGAGGGAGCTTTCCTAGCAGAATTTAGAATCTTGTATCACTATTCTATACTAGACTGGGTGGGATAGTCGCTAGACTCCAATCCCATTCCCTAGTCCAAAGTGCACAATTGACAAAGAGAGGGTTGTGATCGCAATTCGACACTTTGGAAGGTAAGAGCAAGGCCAAGGTAAACCTCACTACAACCATCCATTTATTAAAAATCAATTAATCTCCTTTCCTTTTCCTCTTTATAAAAAATAAAAAATCCAAAAATATTTTATCTAACTTGTGTTTGAAATTTTATCTCCATAGCTAGTAAATCCTTGGGGTTTTAATACTAGATTTATTTTTCTTCCAATGATATTTTACCCTCTGGTTTTTTGCACTTAAAATACATATTTCGCGAGGCTATTGTAAGGTGTTTTTGCATATCTAAGTTTGTTACAACAAATCTATCATCAGATTCAAGAAGAAACCTCACTAAAAGATTTGAACAAGAAAATACATCTCATTGGTACCCCTTCATTGTTATTCCAGATTTGATTTATCAGCTTATCATTGGTTTTTTAAAGTAAAAATAGACAATTTCCAGCCATTACACACCAAAATTTATTGATAGAATATTCTTTAGGGTTTTCACCCTAGGGGGGTTTGAACCCCGATTGATGCAAGTAATTTCCAAATTGATGGAAAATCCATTTTACTTGCAACTCTAAAGTTTTCGGCCATTAATATTTTTATTAATTAGTTTCCTTAGCTTCCCCACCTCTATATCTCTGGATCTAGTGTATTTATATACTTGTGGGTGGCCACCAAGGTACCATTAGCTTGTTGGTTTTCTGTGTTTTTATCATTTTTTGGGTTTCAAAGTGCATGACAATGATAACATTCTATTTACAACCTTTTACCAAGGTCCAAATCAGGGTATTCATCTCCCAATTGGTAAGGGCATCTAACACTCAACTTTGTGCTTTTCCAAGAGTCATTTCCCCTGGTTCGAGTGTCATATTAGCTTGTTGGTATGCTTTTTTCTAATTTTTTTTATCATTTCAGAGTAGTAAATCGTCAATTAACTCCTTCCTTCACCTTAGACATTCATACTAGGCATTGGTCTACTTATCTTTATTGAATATATATATTTTTTTTGTTCAGATTAGGGAAGCCTCCCATATCTTGTAGTAGGAGTTGGATTATAGAGTGGGGATTTGTGTCGAGGTGATAGTGGAAAATTATTCTACATGGTGCCACCTTTAGCACCTCAAGAGGACCTTGACGAGGTTTCTAAATTAGGCGGTAACATTTTTTGGCGTCGTTGTTGAGGAATAATGTTGTTTATCCTGGTTTCCCAACAACACAATCTTGGTGAGTTGTTTTTGTTTTGTATCTTGGTGAGATTATTATTAGTATTACTAACTTGCAGGATCTCATATGGTGACTCCACTCGAAAAAAACAAAACAAATAGGTACATTACAAGAAGCCCCTCTCCAAGGTAAGAGGTAAGGTATGTATTGGCGACTCCATTGTGGTATTTTTATAGATATTTTTCTTCCCATATTTTCAATTTATCCTTGCTTCGAGATTTAATGAATAAAGAAAAGATGGAGCTCCCTTCATGGTTAGTAGAATGTTATGCTCAGGTTTACTTTTCAGGCATGAGGGGTTTTACCCACAATCATTTAGTTGGTTCGGAAGGCTTTTTGAAAGACTTACCCATGTTCTATGGATATTTATGTTCTACGGATATTGGAATTCAATCGTGAAGCACATTTCTGCATCTATCAAATATTGCAAGAAAAATAACTTCCTTCATGAGGATGTCATGATGAAATTTTTCATGATGGGTTTGAAAGGGTTTGCAGAGATTTGGTATGAAATCCTTGGCAAAGGCATGCTTACATCTTTTGCATAATTTTTGGAGGCATTTTGTGCAAGATGGGATAGTGATTCAAAAAGTTAGTTTCCCTTAATTCAAGAAATAGAAAAGTTATATGTTGCACAAAACCTTTTGGAAGAAATCCCTCACCCTTTACCTACAACAATGGAAGAGATCATTGGAGAAAGCATAACTGAATCACATCCAGAATCATTTCAGGACAAGGAATGAATACTTTACCTTGAAAGTCTTAAGGAAGTCATGGACAAAGAAGACCTTACGATAAATCTTACTGTGTCATCTCAAAAGGAAAGCAATAGTGAAGAGTCTCATCTTATAGAGGATGACAAGGTTATGGTTGATATGAAAAAATAAACCTTGAACCATATAGATACAAAAGATGAACACACCATAGGAGAGAGAAATGATGAAGAATATTCTCATCCTTCCATCAAAGATCAAGGGACAATTGAAGAACAAAGATACGAGGAGAGCCTTGACATTAGGGTCATTCAAGAACCCACCCTCCCTCCTCCATATGAGAGGACAAATTCAACATACTACACTCATTTTTGAGCATTGGATCTTCATGACACATCTCTCAGTGATTTGGAAGAGGAGGATTCAGTAAACAAGCCTATCCTTGATGAAGATTGTGAAGGAGATCGAAATTTTTGACACCTTTCTTCATTTTGGAGGACACACATGGGATGCAATTTGCTTTTATTTTGATGGTGATCCCATTTATGACAGCGACAATGATGGTTTTGAGATTTCTTATTTTTGGTCATATGGACAACCAAACATCCTAAGAAATTGTGAACGTTATTCCATTGATCATAAGTAGCCATATCAACTCACAGAGGAGGTATATTTACAGGTGCAGAAGATAGGTTTTCATAGTCAAAATATGACTGAGATTTTCTAGGCGTGGATATCCTTGATTTGTGGCTCTTAAATGTATGAATATCCTTTCAACAACGAGAGTTTGAAGTTCACAGTGGTGGGTAGGCCTCAATATGTTTAATTCTATACCTATTTCATGAGCTTTCAACCTCATCCTCCAAAGCAACCAACCATAAGTCACATGTTGCCATGTTCTTTTAGCTTTCATTGGTTTTCTTACCGTGTGTTTGTGAATGTATTTAGATGCAACCAAGAGGAGCAACTATGTTTTCACAGGTTGCAGTTGGAGCTGCCATCAATACCTCGTTTATTTGATGATTCAATAAGTAGCACTAATGAATGGTGCAAAGACAGTTGTGCCTCATGAGAAAATCGATCCATCAAGATCAATCATTGAGCCTCATGTGAGCTGGACGTTGCCTCTTCTAGTCAAATTGAATCCCTTTGTGGGAATATTTTATTGTTTTAAAAAATATTTTTATTATAATGACTTAGTCTTCAAGTTGTGGAGACAAGCCAACAAATGTTATTTTGGGAGAGTAGTTAAACTAGCCATTACAAAGAAAACTATATAAGGCTAGCCCCCTCCTTTCATTTGTTGTGGTTGAACCATGAGATCATTTATGCCATTCAATAAGAACTTTTATTTTCCAGTGCAATTTGTGCGTTGATTCTTCTATGTTTTTTCTTCTTAGCTTGTTGTAATCATGCTTCATAGAATACACATAAGTGTTTCTAGATTACTGCAAGACGATTTGATTGATCCATCGAAGGGCTACATAGTCATGTGGAAGGAGAGGTCGTTACACTAGTCTCCATATCGTCCTTTGTTGGCATTGGGTGATAGTCAAACCCAAGTGTTGGACAGATCCTTGTTGTGGATCCCTTCAGCAAGGGTAAGATTTTACTTGGTGCCATAGTCAACCCAATGGTTGGAGACCATCTCCTTTGAGGGAGCTTTCTGGAAAAATTTAGAATACTATTCTAGACTATACTGGGTGCGATAGTCATTAGACTCCAATCCCACTCCCTAGTCCAAAGTGCACAACTGACAAAGAGAGGGTTGTGATCGCAATCCTAAGCTATGGAAGGTAAGAGCAAGGCCAAGGTAAACCTCACTATGACCATCCATTTATTTAAAAATCAATTAATCTCCATTCCTTTTCCTCTTTGTAAAAAATAAAAAATTTATTTTTCATCCAAGGATGTTTTACCCTCTAGTTTTCTGCACTTAAAATACATCTTTTACGATGGTATTGTAAGGGATTTTTGCATATCTAAGTTTCTTACAATAGATCTATCATCAGATTCATCAAGAAACTTCACTAAAGGGTTTGAACAAGCAAGTATATCTCATTGGTAACCTTAATTTTTATTCTAGATTTGATTTATAAGTTTATCATTGGTTTTCTGAAGTAAAAATAGACAATTTCTAGCCATTACACATCATAATTTATTGTTGGAATAAATTTTTGGGTTTTGACCCTAGGGGGATTTAAACCTCACTTGAT
>ML778440.1:630936-643893 GCA_009831015.1 Picea engelmannii | reverse complement strand
TTTATTTTTAATATGTTAAACGGTTTCAAGATTTCGGCACCGGGAAATTAGGATGGTTGAAGATCATACCTCGAGAAAAAATGAATCTCGAAACCCGAAAAGGAATGGAAGGCTCTGACTCCCCTTTTTGGACTAAGGGCGGCTCCATGACTTATGAAAGGATGAATCTTTAGTTTTCAAGGGTAGAAAAATTTAAACTTCGTGTCAACATTAGGCTCCATCTAGGGATCTCGTCTCCTTGTGGGACAAGAAGAACATGTAGACCAAGTGCCTTCATTGGGTAATGGAGTCAATGATTTGGCTCTGTGAAACAGATTTGGAGAAAAGACGAACAATATTAGATTCTCAACGTTAACCTTGAAAAACTCTTAAAAAACAAAAATTATGACTATGTCGAGTGGGTTTTCAATAAACTTCTTCTCCTAAAACTGAGCTCAAATCTGTGTAAGATAATCAAAACCAAATCAACCATCTTATCAGGTTTCATGTGATTCTATTTTCATCAAGGTAAGTGTTTGTGTTGTGTCCGATAAGGATATCCCCGAAATCTATGATAAAATCCAGCCGAAAAGAAGAGAAATTACCAGAGCATCTTGTAACTCATGTATAATAGATTTTACCAGATACGAGGATATTGCTTCACTGCCAGCGAGCCTGTTCAGTAACCCAGTGAAGTTATCCGACTTCCCACATTGAATTTCCTTTCACCACTTCATTGTTTCCAAGCATTTAAATGTTGAGATGAGGGAAATCAATATAATGAATTTCCTTTCTTCATCTCTTTGAACTAGATGGGGGCAATCAATATTGAATATCCTTTCACCATCTGTTTGTATTCATTTTTTTAATTTTTTGAAGTGGGGGCAATCAATGAGTATACATTAGACTCGAGAAAATATCTGTTTGAAAAAGAATCAAATTCTGTCAACTCATTTAAATAGCTCTGGGTTAATCTTCTCATCTGCCTTCAAAAATCATGGGCTTTAGAGAACTTCTTAAGGGAAACTTTTTGACCTTTAGTCTAGGGAAATTCCTTCAACAAAACTGATCAGTTATTCCTGTTAGGATAACTAATAAGGTCAGGATTAACCTAGACATATTTATGATCCAACGAAAGTCAAAGAACTAAAAACACAACCTACTCTCTTTCTTGAAAGTTTGTTCGAGAGTTTTCATGACCAAAGCAAGACCCTTCTATTCTCAAGAAAATCTATGATTATTCATCCATGTTCAGATGGGAAAAGACTTTACTATGGTCAAGGGGAGGGTAATGGGATTTTAGAAAAACTGCTGTACATATGACTATTTTTAGAGACTTTCTCAATTAGCTTTTAAAACCTTTTCTTAAGTCCCCTTTTCTATTATTTCAAAAACTTCTTTGTGTGAGTTTTTTTTTTCGAAAAAAATGATTCGATGATTTATTTCATTCGTACTTCTTAGGACATTTATCTTGAATTTTTAAAATGAGGTTTTGTAGCTTTATTAGCTCCTATATTTCTAGCCCAAAGATTACTCGTTCATTACCTTTTTCATTGTGAGATACTTGATAGGGATACCTGCGTATGTCACCTTTCAGTACCTCGAGTTCACTGTTTCGTTATAAACTTTCCATCCGAATAACATAACATTATAATCATTAGGAAAACATCATGAAAGAAACTTTTATTTATTTATTTTATTTTGAATATGAAAACAAAAAGAATGAAAACAAACCAGTATGTACAATGAGAATTTAGAAACACATTATTGCATGAAGTGTTTAAGATGCCTCCCATTTACAGGGGCATTGAGAATGTCTCCATCAAGGTTTTCTAATAACCAAGCATTTTTTCCTTCCAAGGTCGAAATCATGTATGGGCCAGACCATATCGGATCGAATTTGCCATTTTTTCCAGCATCTTCTTTCCTGGCTTCCCATTTTAGGACCAAGTCGCCAAGGAGGAATTCTCTATCTTTAGCTTTCTGTTTGAATAAGGCCTTCATTTTGTACTGATATCTGTGTAACCTTTCATTCACTTAGCCCCTTTTTTGTTGAACTTCGACCAGCTAGTTTATCCTTCTGGTAGCATCGTTGGGTTCTTCATTCGAATCCTGCCAGAGATTCATTACTAGAAGAGAAAGGTTTATTGGTAAAATGACATCAGTGCCATATACCATATGGAAAGGGGAAATCTCAATTGATATTTTAGTACTTATTTTGTTGTCCCATAGTGCATATTTTAAATGGATATTCCACGCTTTCTTGTTTTCAGTTAAAACCTTTTTTATCATGGCAATCAGGATTTTGTTAGATGATTCAGCCAGACCATTACCTTGTGGATAGTAAGATGTGGAGTGTCCTAGTACGATGTTACATTTTTGGCAAAAATTTATCATGGCCATTGATTTAAATGCTTGCACATTATCAGTGACTATCTTTCGAGGACAACCAAACCTGGATAAAATATTATCTTCCAAAAAACTGATTACTACCGAATTAGTTGCATTTCTTGTGGGGATAGATTCCACCCATTTAGTGAAGTAATCGGTAGCAGTTAGGATCCATTTGTGTTGTGCACTAGAGTGTGGATGAATTTCTCCAATGAAATCAAGTCCTCATTACTGAAATAGGGCTTTGGTTTTAACTGGAAAAAGGGGCAAAGCCGGGACCTTCTACTTGCCTGTGAAAAACTGACAAGGGACACAATTTCAAACTTTAGTGTTCACCTATGTGAACAATTTGGGCCAGTAATATCTGACTGTTAAGATTTTATAAGCTGTTGATGTCCTCCACACACTCTGACATGGAATTCATCCACAACCCCTCCTGTTTCAGTTTCGACTAAACACCTCAGTAGGAAACCCAAGGGGTCTTTCCAATACAATTTAGCATCTATGATACAGTATTTTACAGCATGTAACTTTAGCATCCTATCCTTAGACGGGGTTAACTCAGTAGGAAATTGGAGCGTAAGTAGGTAATGGACGATGTTGCGATACCAGGCCAAAGTAGAAAACTTGTCTTGAATCTAGGTTGTAGGTGCAGTGACATCAAGCTCGTCTATTTCTAGAAATCCCTCATTCTCTTGTAGCTGATTTATCCCAAGTTCTCTTAAATTCCATTTGGCAAGAAATTTGGCCAAACCCTGACCTTTGATAATTTTAGTTGGTTTGACTTCTAGGTCAAACTCCTGGATCTTAGCTAACCACCTGCCTCTTCTTTCGTCATTGTCTGGTTGCACCAGGATATTTTTAACAGAGCTAGAGGGTAGATAAGAAATGATTTTTGAGTGCAACACATAAGTTATGAAAGCTTTTAGAGCTTTCACCATTGCATAGGCCTGTTTCTCCAATATATCATATTTCAACAAAGAATCTCTGAGACTTTTGCTAAAAAACAAAATAGGCCACTCAAAACTTTCCTCATTTTTTTATAACAATACAGCTGCGATAGTATGTTCTGAAGCAAAAGAAAAAATCAAAAACTCTTTTGTGTAATATGGGCTCGCCAAGACTGGTTCTTCGCTTATTACTTTCTTGATGCATTGAAATGATGCTTTGGATTTGCTTGTCCATTTCACTTCACTATCCTTTTTGAGCATATCTGTTATCAATTTCACAATTTCAACAAAGTTAGGGATGAATCTCCTTAAGAAATTTAGTTTTCCTAAAAAAGACTGAATTTCTTTTACATTTCTAGGAAAATTTATAGTATCTATTGCCCCAAACCTTTTTGAATCAATTTGATTCCATATTTAGATACGATATGGCCCAAGAGTTTACCTTCTTGCATTGTGAAATGATGTTTCTTGGGATTGAGTGACAAACCAAATTTTCGACATTTCTCAAAGGTTTGTTTAAGGTGCATTAGATGTTCTGCATCAGATTTAGAGAACACAGTTAGGTCATCAAGATAGATAACAATGAACTTATCTCTCTCACCCACGAAAGCGATATCCATGGCTCGCTGAAAAGTTGTCCCTCCATTCATTAAACCAAAAGGCATTTTATCATACATAAACTTACCCCAAGGGGTAGTGAAAGAATTTTTTTCTTTATTGTCCTGATGCACTGCGATCTGATTGTAACTTGAAAAACCATCAATCATAGACATTCTGTTAGCTCCAACTACTTTTTCTAAAACATGATCCATCTTAGGTAATGGGAATTGTCTTTGAGTGATGACCGATTCAGGTTTCTGAAATCGACACACAATCTGATCTCATAATTTTTCTTTCTCACTGGGACTAAATTACCTACCCACTCAGAATATCTCAGTGGGACTACGATTTTAGCATCCATGAGTTTTTTGACCTGTTTTTCCTATCACCAGTAATAAGATAGGGTTAATCTGCCTGAGTTTCTGCCTAAAAGGTTTGACACCTGGTTTTATTGGAATTTTATGTTCCATGATAGTCGTATCATAAGTTCTTAACTCATCATAAGACTAGGCAAAAACATCTTTGTATTTTTTAAGAAACTCAACATATTTACTCTTGATTTCGGGAGACAAGTACCTGGATACTTTAACTAACCTAGGACTCTCTTCGGTACCTATATTGCAATCTTTGACTTATTTCGGTTGAGGCTATAAGGTAGTCTTCAAAGGGATGTCATCATGATTAAAAATCCTTTCTAAGGGAATCAGGCTTTTGGGTATGTGATTATTTTTTAAAAACAACATACGGTGATTTGAAATTTTATCCTGGAACTCTTGGGGGTATTACCCTTCCCACATGATCCAGATAGGATCATTCTGGTTCTCTTGGTTAGCATGCGTTTCGACGAGCTCGTCTACTATTTCTAAAGAAATCTGGAGTTGTTCATCATCCCCAAAGACTTGCCAATGTTGTATGTTATTGGGTATGGAAGGCCTATGTCTCATTTGTATATGATATTTGAGTTTGAAAGCAGTGGGAGATGCGAAAGTCGAAGCAGATTTGGCTAAAGCATCTGCATGTTGATTTTCTTCTCTTGGAATGAAGTGAATATTAACATAAGAGAAAATATTTTCAATTGGGTCCCAAACACAATTTTGATACGAACTTAACCTAGGATGTTTGGCTTGGTACTAGCGATTAACTCTGCATCACCAAAAAATTCCAAGTTTTTAATTTTCATTGTCCTAGCGGCCTCTAACCCTAACACTAGAGCCTCGTACTCACATACGTTATTAGTGTGGTCAATGTTCCACTGTATCCTATAAAAGAAACGGATAATGAATTATCTATCAGGTGCCACAAAAATTACTCCAGCCCCAGCTCCAAGATAAGATGAGGCACCATAAAAAAACATTTTCCAAACACCATTGTTATATACATCCCGTTCTATTTGTTCTTTTTCTTTTTTATTTCCTGTACAACTTTTTTCTATACATGCATCAACATCATCATCTATAGATAATATACAATTACCTAAATCCTGATCAACAATATATACAGGATAATTGTTTGGGCTGAGAGGGTCACTAACTATAAATGCTAACCTGGTTTCCCTATACAATCATGTGAACTGTCCCCCGAAAACTGGAATTGTTGCATACATCATATCAAGTTGAAGAGAACCTCCAAGTTTAGCACCCCAAGACCAAGACAAGAGCATGCCATATTTTGGGGGTATATCTGCGACAACCACATCCATTAAAACACTTTTTGTAGGTACATGTGCAAGGTTTACGACTAAGTCTTTTATCATGCCTATACACTTGAATTTTCTTGAGTCAAATGAATATAAATCTCCATAAGGCCTTGTGATTTCTAGGCCGAGTTTGTCCATGATTGCTTTAGGCATCACATTGTGAGAGGCCCCAGAATCTAACATGCAGTTATGGAGAAGATGTTCGAAGATTGTCAAAGTGATGTAGAGAGGGGCAACAGTGTCTCTGGCACCTTTGAATTGTGGGCCGAAAATTATGTTAGGCTTATCATCTTCTAAGTTAATAACATCGGCCTGACTTTTATTTTCCGAAAAACTAATCATTTTAGCAATTTGTTTTCAGTATATTGGGTTTTTGGCCAGCTCAACAAGGGGAATAGGGATTGATTTCGTTCTTTAGATTAAAACTTCCAATGGTTTTGTCGTTTTCCATGGTTTGAGTCTCCAGCCCTTTCTTTTCAGCTTTCCTTGGTTGAGGGGCCTTTGTTTCGGTAACAGGGGTGTCTATTTTCTGCATGCTCAAGGGTGGCATTTCCATTGTCTTTGTTTTAATAGACTGTATGTTTGCAGTCTCAGTCCCTTCAGCCTGTTTTTCAGTGATTTTTGAAACTGTTTCATCAGTTTCAACCCTCGGAAGTATGTTTTTAATTGGAGTGGTCATGGAAGCCATGTTTATAGGTCATAGGTTGTAATTCTGGTTGAGCTCGATCATTATACCATCCGCTATTCCATGATAGGTCGAATCTTCCAAAACACTGATGTTCTTGTTACTCTCAGTTCTATACTATGTAGTCAAAGACTTTTCGTAATTGTATCTTGTTATATAAGGTTGTAAGCAGTCATCGCCAAGATTGTTCATATCCTTTTCTAACTCCTCGAACTCCTCTACGTCTTGTCCCCCTATAAAGTTTTCACTTTTAAAAGGGGTCTAGATTTTTTTACCTTCATTCTTAATTTGTTTTTGGTGGTTTTGAGGATTAGGGTTCTTCCTGAACTCCTTTCTAGGGTAATGTTCATTATTAGCTTGATCTAGTTCGATTCTCGATATTTTGTTTGACAGTTCTTTGATGATTCTAGCCATATCATCCATTTTCTCTTCTGGGGATCTTCTTGATCAAGAGGGTCCTCCTTTCTCCCTGTATCTCCTGATTTCTTTATTTCCAGTCTCAAATTTGGTTTTCATTTTCTCTGATGCCATCATGTTAGATTCGATTTCCAAGGCATCATCTTGCATCTTGGTAAGATCTACTGATCTTCTCTCCCTTAATAAAATGGATAAGTCGGGGTCAAAAGCTCCAGCGAAAGTCACTTTTGTTGCAGGTTGTGAGGGTTTAACCTCGGTTGGGATCTTATTATACAATTTATTGAATCGTTGGGTAAAATCAAGGACTGATTCAAAGTTTTTCTTTTGAAGAGCTCCGAATTCAGTTAGATAATAAAGATGGTCTTTCCACTCACCCCACTGTCTGATAAAAGCATTTTCAAGTTCATCATATGAAGGTATAGATCTGGCTACTAGGCCTCAAAACCAGGTTCTCACTTGCCCTTCAAAGGTTTGAACCAAGAGTCTGGAGTAAACATCTTCATATTCCAATCCAAGAATGTCAGCGAATTGATCAAAAAATTTATGTTTTCAACTGCCATTAAATCTCCCTCTCTAGTGACCTTGGGGAGGTTTTTCATGTAATTTTCTAGTAAATCATGGAGAGGGACTGGTAGAACCAAAGGGGAATATCTTGCAACAACCTTTACAAATATCCGAGGAGGCGATACTTGGTCGCCTACTCCACCTCCTGGACCACCTACGACAGCACCTCCTACCCCACCTGCTCCATCTGTGGCCATTTTGTCTTTAGTGGTAAACGTTTGGGGGTTATAAGGAAGGGTTTCAAGAAATCGGTTATCGACAGGAAGGAAACTTGAGAAAAAGGAGCTTGGGGAATGTGGAATGGTTCCTTCAGAATCACAGGGTGAAAATATAGGAGAATCAACAAAAGTTGAGTTGAGATATATAGGATAATTGTTTGAGTTTTGAGAGGTGGGAAAACGAACCTCGAGAAGCGAGGGAGAGTCGGTCGCAAAAGGAAGTGAGGTAGAACTTCATTTTCTATTGGTATGGGAAATGACTAAGAAAGCTTCGGTCTCAAAAACAGGCAGAACCAAATTTGATTCAGGGGTTGTAACTTTATCAACAGAGTATTCCTTGTAAGGGGGTGGAATAATTGATTCAATGTGTTGATCTTCAGAGTTAGACTATGTAGATTTAAGTTGATAATTTTTATTTTTCGATAAGGCAATCTGCCAAAAGTATCTTCTTTATTGTAGAATTTTTTCTGGGTCGGAAGAAGACGAAATCTTCTTGTTGTCTGGATTCTTCCTGGTGTTCTTCTGGTTAAGAGACAATTTAAACAGTGTGTAGTTTCTAAGTGAAATATAAAGATAGCCTTAGAAGGTTTCCAAAATTTGTTCACTATCAAAGAAGGAAAGTGCTAATGTAGTTCTTCCCAGGGAAAAAGCTTTGTTTCTCCGTTCCCTAGTAATGGTGCCAAGAAGATGTTGTTCCTGTGTTTATACTTTAAGGCTCTCAAGTATACTTTCAAGGCATCTGAAAAGATAGAGGAAGTTGAGGATAGAAAAATGAATGATTAAAATGGTGAGGACTATAGTTGGTTTCTCAACTGGCTTTGTCGGAATTCCCAGTTTTCCTGAATGTTGATATCTCTCTCAATTGCTGCCCATGAATGTTCTAACTCAACTCGGTTATTTGTTGTTTGTAATATAGTGTTAAATAAATTTAGAGTGATGCTAGTTTGACCTGAAAGACCGGGTTTGATGTTAGGATGCCTTGAAACTGGTACTGTCATGAAGGATAAAGGTAAAGGAGATATAATTCTGTGTTTTCTTTTTAGGATTTGTTATCTCTATTTCACAATGTAAAGAGAATGATTTTAAAACATGAATTAATAAGATGGCTAAATCAAAGGTCGTTTCTTATACCTGAGTTAAATTTAATAGAAGGGAAACATGCATGGTATGAGGAAGAACATAAAGATATTAACAAGGTGAGGCATCAATTTAAGAGGAATCTCACATTGTAACAGAAGACTATGAAACAAGAAAAATATTAATGAAGCATATGATATTGAAATCTAAAAAATTTCAGGTCTTGTATCTGCTGATAACCGATACAGAGGAAAAAATGTAAATGATTTAAATAACAAGAATAATAATTTCCACATTAGAGGTTGTATTAAATTGTAGTCAAGCATTCATCAATAAAATATATAAAAGAAAGATGAAAAGATAGGGGAACACATAACTCAGAATTAACAAAATCCAGAATCTTCAATCTTCATTTCTATTAATTTGGAGTCTCTTTAAAATTACTTCGTCATAATGCCTTTTTAGAGAAAGAAAAAAACATGGCACCAGTATTCTCTTCTTGTATTTATACAAGGTCATCAATACTTGATGGTTAACAATCTCCTACTTTTTAGGGGAAAAAATATTTACAAAACTGCAACCTTAATTGTTGCATGATTAACTTTTGTTGGTCTATCATTACAATAGTGTAAGATTTCGAATGATACTTCACTATTTAGTTGAATTCTCTCCCTCCTTTGATGCTATACATTCAATACATTTCTCCAGAAAATGAACAAAATTTCTAGGTGGTGTTGGAAGATCCTTAGTTTCAAACAGATAAAACTTTCTTTGGACCTTTGGAAACTGGTCTTCGAAACCTTTATCAGAAAACCTAATCACTTGCAAATTTAAATTAGGTTGTACCAGCCATCTGTCTATCAAGTTGGCATCGATTTCCTTCAACTGTGAAATTTCTGCCTGAATCTCCTTCAAGCCCTCTTTGCAATTCAACTATTGTTTCACAATGTTTATCTGCCCCAGTGGTTCAGAGAAACCATTTATTTCAATACCTAACGTTTTCTTATCCAAAGAATCAAATATTCCCTCACAATCATCTTTGATTTCCTTAACTATCTTCTTGTTTTCGGCTATGTTCGTTTCCCACACCTTGAGAATGATGTCTCCTCTTATCTATTCTGTGACAGAAAGCTTTAGATTTTTCGACATCTCCCTGTTTCCTGAACATGCAACTTCTTTCTGAAAGGTATTCCTTGCTACTTTAGCCTCCTTTTCCAGTAAAATAATATTATCAAGGGATTTTCTTACCTCTTGAAAGTAATCCTAGATGATCTCTATTTTGGAGATCAATTTCTGTTGCTCAGATTCTATATTTGTATGTGCTTCTAGCGAGAGGGTCTGGAAAGATTTTAAGTCTACAACCCAACTTTCTGTCAAATTTAACTTAGCCTATATATTTTTTACAAGCTCCTTTTGTTGAGTAACTTGCACCTGACTTGCTTGTATCCTCTGGTTCATTTCATCCTTTTGAGTGATTGAATTTCTTGGCTTTCAACATCTCTAGCCTGCTCCAAGCTTTTAGTCACCTCTTCTCTAATGTTTTTCTCAGCATTCTTTAACTGATCTCGCAATTGAGCTATTATGTGGTTAATCTTCTTTATCCTTGTTCTCATGTTATCCATAGTAAAAAGGTTTGTTATTTCCATGGCTCCCATGGATCCTGCTACCTCTGTAGCGAAATCCTCCTCCTCCAAATTTTGGCCATCTAACAAGACCCTATGTTTCTTCACCATACTCCCCTCTCTCATATACATTTCTTGTTTTAGAACAACCTTCCTCTTTTTTCTGAAAAAATAATCAGAAGGAGGGATCTCATCTCTAGAGATAGGGGTGATATCACCAACATATATGGCTCCCATCTGTGGGAGTCCAAAGGTGGATTGTAAAGGGGTTAAGGAAGTTATGGGACTTCCTAGGTCTGTAGATCTTGTTTCTCCTATGGCCTTAGGTATATTGACATCAACAACAGGTGATGAAGGGGGAGTGGACTTACTGGACTTGAGAGGTGTCCCGGGCCTCCTCTCTATTTCAGTCTCTGGATTTTATGTTTGTAAGGCCTCTTCATTTTGTGAGGACCTTTCAGTCTCATGTGGAATTTCCTCGAGGTTGAATTTATCTTATGTTTCTAGTATGAGGCCCAGAGGAGTATCCTCTTGTTTCTGAGGAAGGGTGATTGCTTCTCCTTGCAATGCTTTGGGGAGACCACTCCATCTATGCTTCTGGAAGGTCTGAAAAGTAGCTTGCAAGTCGGATGACAATGTCTGTACCCTCTCTAACACCTCCTCATAGGTCCTAGTCCCTTTGAACAGGTCATCACAAGGGGACTTCTCATGTTCATAAGCCTTCATATTACAGTGGGCCATGTGTTTTCCCACTAATTGGTAAGGATCGTGCTTCCTATGCTCAAGGTATACCAATTTGACCTCCTCCAGCACTGCCGCTTCAACTTTGGAATGAACCAAGTTGAGTAGTGAAAATTTCCCAATCTGAACGAGAAAAACTGGCCAAGACTTCTTTGGAGCCATTTTTAGTTATATCCCAATTCCACCTGTTACTATTTGATGAGCTACCTCCATGCACACCAGTCTGTCATGGAGGAATTTTGAGAGTGCATGTGAAGGGATTGAACACTCGAAACCTATGATGTATGAGAAATTCTCCTTTATAAACTAGTCAGCAACTGTCCTGAGGTTTCCTGTGACCAACTCGGAAAAGTGGGGAGGCACACAGTCATACAACATATGATGTAGTGGTATCGCCACAAAATGACAAATTTCATAGAAATATTCCTTGGCATTTTCTTCCCAAAGTTTAGAATGATATTCATGAATAGGCTCCGGGTAAGTCGGATTCCAACTCCAATTCATCAAAAGGAAAGGAGTTGAGAAGCATATAGCATCCATGATGTATGTAGACATATAAAAGGCTATTGGTCAGGCATTTGATCTTGCAGTCTGATATTCCATGACCTCCTTTTCTATGTTATCAGATAAAATCTTATCCCAATTGAAGTTGTAACCTTCTGCTTCCTCGTGCAAAAGAGGTACCCATTCTGCAGGAAAATGGGTGGGAATTTTCTTCCCAAAAAGTCTACATAACATCATCGCCACATAGACCATATACTCATTCAGTGAGGTTGTGGCATAAATGCCATGGGTGTCGGCCCTGAATTTTGCTTCATTTCTCCACCAATCTTTTATTATGCCAGGATACATTTGGTTCGACTCAAAACATTCTTTCCTTTGAAAATCACTCATGAAATCTTTATTATAAATATACTTGGGACTGGGAGACAGTTTATACATTACTTGTACATCTTCCAGTCTGAAAGAGCCAATGACGATCCCTCGGTTGTCCAGAATGCTTCTCATCTGCACATCTGTTCACTCTAAGGCCCAACTGATCATGTCGTTATAAGTCATGAGTCGCAGTCGTATAGCTATTTTGTGAAGCTCAGACTCTGTTATATCTCAGAGTTTGTTGTCGACGTCATGACGGAAAACTGTAATTTATAATCCAGAGATTTGAAAATCTGCCTCCAGGATATTATGGAATCGATGGCATGCAGTATTGTATTAGGTATAACGTCTCTGTCTGGACTCAAGATTTCTGCAACTTCCTCGCTTTTCTTGGGTGCCTTCTTAGGTGCCATGATATTTGCACTGGACTAGAAACCTGTTTACAGAGAAAACGTGTATAAAACTAGATAAATGTGACTTTCTACAGATGTAAAGGATAAGAATGAAGTTAGAAACACAAGACCTTATTAACCCTTAATTCGTGTTATAACGAGCGTACAGCCATAGGTGACGAAAAATTAATTCTTTAATGGAAAGATATGCCTAGAGATACGCTTTTGCGTAAAAAATATCTCCATTTATCCGTTATTAATATTGTCGTATATTAGCAATTTTGAAACTGGAGTTTCGAAAATCATTGTCTTCCTGAATTTCTGAAATGTGAAAGGTAGCTTAGTTATCACTAATCTTGTTTCGAAAACAATTTAACCTTAATTTTAGACTTTGTTTTAAAGAAAACGCAATTTCTCATTTCTGAACTTCGGGGATCCTATTGTCAAGAGATATGTCATAAGCAAACCCCAGATCGCGAAATTGCGATGGGATTAGTGAGGCGCTAATCACGTATTAATGCTTTGATTAATGAAGGTTAATGATTAATTACTTTTTTAAGTTTTTGGAAAAATGAGGATCAGGAGTTCGACGATTGAGAGTTCGAAAACGCTTTAGTAGAAAGAAAAACCCGAATTCTGAAAGATTAAGGGACAGATGATTGTGTTTAGGAGTTTAGTTAATTACGGATTAAAGATCACTTTGTGGAAAGCGACGGAAAATGTAACATTTATTTCTCCACACCCCCCCC
>ML778440.1:589623-629692 GCA_009831015.1 Picea engelmannii | reverse complement strand
TGTTAAACGGTTTCAATATTTCGGCATCGAGAAATTAGGATGGTTGAAGATCATACTTCGAGAAAAACTGAATCTCGAAACCCGAAAAGGAATGGAAGGATTTGACTCCCCTTTTTGGACTAACGGCGGCTCCATGACTTAGGAAAAGATGAAGCTTTAGTTTTCAAGGGTAGAAAAATTTAAACTTTGTGTCAACAATGAGTGTCAAGTTCGTTTGAGGAATTGTAAGATACCTAATCACTCTTGGATTTCTTAGTCATATTTTGTTTTAATATAGTACATGGTAAGCCATATGCATTTGAGTTTGAAAGGGAGGCAGGTGAGGTTGCAAGGGCCTTTTAGTTTCCTATGCAAAATAGAAGAATCATACTAGAATAGCATGAAGAGCATACATGGACAACCAAATACAAAGGAAGTCCTACAACGTGTAGGATACTAGAATAACAAAGAAATTAGGATTCCCAAAGGAAGGATCATACCATAATTAAAAAAAAAGAGAAGAAGCTTCAATTTTGTATAAGATAGAAGTTCTTACATACCCTATAATGGATTGTAGAATGTATATTGTGTGGCCCACATCATGTAAATATTGTCATCTCTCGATTTCCCTTGTTGAAGTTAATTTTGAGGTTCAAGGTTCAAGTGGGAGGAATTCTTATAATCCCTCTCCTTGTTCATCCTATGGTGGTGTTTGCCCCTTGATCGCATCCCCAATTGTTGCCATGATTCCTTTGAGAAGCATAATTTTTAAGCCTCTTATATCCATCGATTATATACTTGGTTCAATTGCATGTGTTAGAGGTTGATTACGTTCTTGTCTTGATGTATTTGCATGGAATATTAAAGTACCCCTAATCCTCCTTTTTCCAACATGTACTCTTGTGCAATTAACTTCCATATCCATCCCATATGTGATAAATTGAATTGGTAATGGAATCATTAACTAGGCTTGTTAATGAGGACAATAACCATTTAATAGTTGATTTACTTTAATGTTCTCCATCAAGTTTATAGAGGATTCCTTTGATATATGATAATTTAGCATTGCTCCATTCCATATTAGCTTTTTGGGTTGAATTCTACTATTTCATTTATAATTTGAGTATGTTTTGTAAGGTGTTATCCTCTTCAGATACCAAGTTACTTAGAATCTAGTTTTCAACTTTAGAAAGTCTAATGTCTATACCATCCTTCCATTTTTAGCTTCTAATGTTTGGTTCTCTAGATGTGGTCATATTGTCATACTGTCAGTATGGATTATGTTTTTCCAAACGTTTTCCATGATCTTGGACCTTGAGAATTAGTTACCTTGGTACCTACTCTGTATTATGAGTACTACACCTTTTCATATTTCTCCTTGCACCTACTCTAAATCTACCCCCATTTTCGCTAGAATTCTTGTTGCTCCATTTTCCATCCTTTGAATACGTTGCAATCATGTGTTTGAGAAGGATGATAGGAGTAATATCTCCCTTATAGGATTGAACTACACTTAAACATGAGTGTTCCACAATAGGAACTACTCTTTGACCATTCCTTATTGTCTTAGAGGGAAGTTGAAATATTAAAAGATCATAGCCTTAAAAGTGTAATATTGGTTTAAGTTTATTGGTATTGTTAATCTTGCTTGAGGTCTGTCCATCACAATTCAATTTAATTTACAAAGGTCCTTCCATTACAATTCAATTTGATTTACAAAGGTCCTTCCATTACAACTCAATTTCATATACAAAGAAATTCCAACCTATGTCTCTTCCCCTCTTCAAATCTTCTTTGCATGTGTTTACAATCTAAGAAAGATGAGAGTCACCAATCCTATGATACAAGGTTGTAGGCACTTTGAATAAAATTCATTTGGATGTATGGCTCCTTGTGGTCTAGGTTATCTTATTATTAGTAAATATAAATAAATACTCAATACATAGACATATATAAAGTTTATAATCAAATAACAATGATCAATGAAAATATATTTCTTCAAAGAGATTTATCACAAAAAAAATCTTATCAATCATATTCATAATTTTTATTATCATAAATATCTCTTATTTATGAATCATTTTTAAGCATAATTAGAAAGATAACGAGTAACTAATATGCAACAAAGTACCAATAAAAAACCTACCACTATCTCAATTTTTTATGGAAGTCAATCTCCTTTTTATTGAAATTGACCATTTCCACTCAAAATATAAAACTTCTATATAATCAATGTCCCATTATAGTGTCATTTCATGTCATAAATTAATTAACCTCATTAAAATCTAACATTTGATAAAATCTAACATTTTATCTTTGAAGAAATGAAAATATATAATTTTCTAGTTGATATAGGCTTTAAACAATATTTGGAGATATCACAAGTTTTAGTGATTATCAAATCAAAGTTTTTGCAAGTTTACACTATTATTCTTCATGATCATCTCTTTCAATTTTGTGAACGGTCTAGGGCATTGAGATCTACATAGTATTTATTTATGTCAATGGAATTTGAAATCTTCATATAATAACCACTTTTGAATCATATGCAACATTAGTATTGGCTTGCTACAACGTTTCTACCAACTCCTTTGATTGTTATAAATAACACTCTCTTTATGACAAAATAGGGGTTATGCATTGTCTATTTCTTTTCCATAGCTAAATGATTTGTCTCTTTTCAAGCTTCTCTTTGTCTTGTTGTAAGTTTTTCTCCTAATCATTCCTTTGTCTATTCCTTTCACGAAACATGATTGAATTAACTTTGTTTATGGATCATGCTTAAAGATATAAACACTTTTTTTTTCTATTTTATTTGATTTTTTTTTTTCCTTTACTTTTTTAATAGTTGGAATAATGAACATGTCTCTTTTGATTCTTTGCGTTACATAAGGGGAAATCAATGAGTGGAATCTTGATTACAAAGTGATAGGGAAGGATGGAAGACACTTGTCATAATTGTTAATTAGATTTATGATTTCCAAAATCAATTTTCTTGGTTTAATGAGACAAGATGTTATATTGTTAGAATGTATAGTTTGGAATCACCCACTTAAGCATATTAAACAAGAAGAATTTGGAGTTTTTTTTTTTTTTTCTAGGTTGCAAATCTTATCGATACCTTCCGAATACTTTTGTGATTAAATTTTAATGAGAGTTTTTTTGTGATTAAACATATAATTGTTTTCATGTGCTAGTGTTGGGCACAAGTCCCTTGTAAAGTGGGTTGTTGGGATGCATCCTTGTTTGATGTTTATTCAAATCTCCTTAAGATAAAAATGTACTTAATCATACTCACAAATGATTGATGTTTTATGGAGGGTGGTTCCCACAATGAAAAATGCTAGAACTTAATTTTAAAACATTATTCAAAATGTACCTCAAAAATATTAAGAATATGGCTATGTTAAATCTAATGAATCAAAAATATTAAGAATATGGATATGTTAAATCTAATGAATCAACTTGATACTTAATTTAACCGTGGTTCAATTACTCTTATAGAGGTTAGACCAATAACCTTAACGTGTATTATAAAATTTTGGCAAAATCCTTAACATCCATATCTATCAAGATATTCCAATCGATTATTAAGTCAGAGAAATTAATTAGGTTGGTTTAAAGAGTGATGTATTGGAAAACATTAATGTAACATGTGGATCCTCTATACTAATAATTGAATTTGATTTTGATAAGGCATACAATCCAATTAAATGAAACTTCATATGATATATCACATATGTGATGTTTTGTTATTAAACCTAGAATGTGGTTATAACTCTTTTTTCAAAAAGATTTACTAACTAAGAATATGATTTTGGAAAGGTTCAGGGTTTCTCTTTTTTCCACTCCTTTATGTTAAGTAACAAATGGATTGAGAGGCATCTTGGAATGTATCCCCCAAAATACAATCATCTCACAAGCATTGTTATTTTTGGAAATATTAGAACCTCCCATATGCTAATGCTAAATTTTGAACTTTGTCTCTATCCTACATATTTAACCCATACAATGAATGAATGATGTTTATTGAACTAGATCTAGCCTCAACCAACCACATTAACGTTGAGGCAATGACAATTAGATGATGATGTAATTGAAACACAAGTTTTGGATGGACCATATATAACACCAAGGTCTCTTCGTTTTTCAATTGGTAGATGCTTTCATTTTTTCATTTTATTATTTTATCATTTATCATTTTCTTGCTTGGTGGTTGGTAATAGTTCGGTAAATATCCCAAGTGGGAGTCCGCAAGAGGACCCTTATAGTTTCCAATGAATCAACCGAAAAGACACATCGGACCTCCCACAAGGAGAAGATGGATAGGAACTAGTCATAGAGATGGTCAAAGGACTCAATGGAATTCTTTGGGAGGTGTTGCACCAAGTTGTTCTCTGGCCGGGATCCCTATTATTATTATGAGTGCTAGTTCAAGTATTTTATTTCTTGCCTAACACTATTTCTTTCCTTTACAAGCAAACAACACCCTCTGCAACCTCAAATAAAGTCTCTGGAACTCAAACTTTCTTTTTGATGCATATATGTTGTCTCATTTTCTTGGTCATGGGGAGACATTAATTTCAAGCAACCTTCTAAACCAATTTGATTTATAATAACTAACACACATCTATACAATATATGTTGTAGTATGAATTGCTATATTCTTTGAATGATATATTCATAAACTAACTAGATATAGTAGTATTTTAGAGTCCTTGAGGATTTACCTTTGAAACACATTTTTGTTTTTGTTTGCTAGCATGTTCATTACATGTGGGACTAGCCTGTGGTCTAAGAAACTGCACATCAGGAGCATCTAAGCTGTCAAAATCACCCGGGGATTGCACCCGGCTCAAGACACACCAATCCTTAACATGACTGGATTTTTTTGGTTGTCTCCTCCCAATTACCATGAGTTTTGAACCTTGACCGCCTTATAGAACAAAATCCTCAAAATCCAATTGTGCTACTGAGATTTGACTACTTTTGAAACACATTCATTGAGTTTATAAGAACACATTTTCCATATTAAATGTAGTGAGAGAAAAACGCTAGTAACTAAAGCGATAGAATGAAATGATGCCGTGATATCAACAATGACTTTCACATGGTGAATAAGGTCATAGGTACAAACCAACACATAAAAGGGAATGAAAAGAGACGGAGTTTGGATGAGGGATATCCCCATTAAGACTACATTTTGGAGGGATATTTCATGTACATTGAATCGACATTGCAATATATGGGAAGCTCATTATAAAAAGGGAATTGATACTATACATATATTAGATTTTTTAAGCGTATAAAATATTCAAAGTGTGTTTGGGCTCATTTCCCTACAAGATGTAGCCTCCTCAAAAAGGCAACATGTCCTTCCACCTTTGAATTTTTGGGTTGTCCATGGTTATCTTTATAATCTCTATGTTATTTAGACATATGGGAGATTATAATGATGGCATGTAACATCGAAGGAGTCAATACAATTCAATTTTAATGCTAAACATAATAGAGAAATTATAATGATGGCATGGAACATCAAAGGAGTCGATACAATTTTAGTGCTAAACATATCCCAAGACGAGTCATGTTTAAATTCAGCGAATTAAAATTCATATTTGTTTTGGAGATTTCGACTCAAAAGTGAAGTTACTGGAGCAATAAAGATACTCATTGGCCCACTCATTATGATAGTAATTGTAATAATGCATGTGTAATATCTTTGACTTGGAAACATTGTTTATGCATATTTAAGGGTTACTCCTTCATAGACTAGTTGAAACTTAAAGAATTGGGTTGGAAATGATTGATGGTTTGTTAGACGAGAATTTGGATTTAAGGATTACTCCTTGAGAGACTAGTTGAAACTTAAAGAATTGGGTTGGAAATGATTGATGGTTTGTTAGACGAGAATTTGGATTTTGTACATAACGTTCAAATCAACGCAACGCAAGTAGTGAAAAATCTTTTTCTATAAAATCATCTACATATTGATATGACTTAATACTTTTTCAGTTTTTGTGGGTTGATAAGCCTGTTTCAAAACACTTTTTTTTTTCTAGTATGTTGCTCGTTTATAAAGTTTCCAACAAATCAATAGTGGAATTTGTTATGAAAAAGTTGTTAGTTGTATGGTTTGAACTTATTTCATGTTTCCCATCATCCAAAATCAACATCATTCCATTCCATTATCTACTTTCATTTTTGAAATGATTTAAATAAACATAAAGTAGTTTTCGATTTTTGAGCAATGCCCTTTCTATCACTAAAACTATTCACAATGAAGCAAGGAGATACTAAAAAAATAAAGTGTATTTGATTTTTTTGTGAAGAGCATATTGAAGTCCAAGGACCTAAAAATGAGATGCTATCAAAAACTATTCGCAATGAAGCAAGGAGATACTAAAAAAATAAAGTGTATTTGATTTTTTTGTGAAGAGCATATTGAAGTCCAAGGACCTAAAAATGAGATGCTATCAAATTTAGTTGAAGTATTGTGTTCCAATTTCTATTACACATTTTTATCATAAGCTAAGAGGACAGTTAGGAGGTAATCTTACTTTTGGTTCAAAATTAATAAGGCTCAAATCAATAAACATATAATTATAGTTTATCCTAAGCATGACATGTGTGCATGGACATTTTTTGGGTTAAGAAATTCCATTGCAACAACATTCATTATTTGGTTCTCAAATACTTCTAGAAGAACATTTTCAACTGACATGATTCCTTGTAAAGCACATCAATTCCATCAATATTAGTTTACAAAAACTAATATCACACTATTCTCATTAAAAACAATTCTATCAATATGGATCTATAAATGATCTTTAAGTCTGAACACTCCTTAAATAATGCATCCTAAACTATTCTCAATAGATGAATCATGGGACTAGCACAACAATAGGGCTATACTTGGATTTTTATGTCCCATGGACTATTTGCATGGTATGAAATAAAATGATGAAATGGAATGCCAACCCCTTTCTCCTCACCCGATTTTTTTCTTTTCTAAAAGTAAGGTTATTTCACAAAGTTGCTACATATATTTCAAAGCAAATGTGTGCTTTCAAGGTCATCAAGACTCCCACCTAGTATTAAATATAGAATTTTTGGAGCATGCCTACTAAGATTGATATTTGAACTTGAGTAACCATTTTAGCGAGCACTTCAATTTTCTGCTAGATGACAACTTGAGGGATGACATTCCACTCCCCTTCAACACATTAAGTTCTATTTTTTATTATCCCAATATTATCATATGTGTTATCTCTCTGTAAACTTCATTCGACTGAGAAATGAATGACAGAGGCAACCTACAAACTAACTTTGAGATCCAAAACTAGCCTTTCAGACCTAGAGAGGGCTCTCTCAAGAGACATTGTCTTGGTACAGGATATAGCTTTAAGTTGTTAGCTAGATTTAACACCTTTGAATAACAAGTTATGGTTCTATTGGTGAAAAGAGTAAGACCTCGAGCTATGGAGTCGATTTAAGGTAGACGATAGAAACAAGTGACTCAGTAACTGAACTTGAGAGGATAAAGGCTAAGTAAGCAACAATTTTTAGTTTAAAATCATTGTGTGTGGCGAGGAGAAAAACACATGAAGCAACTTAGAGCACCATTGAGGATGAATTTAGAGTTAACTTAGAGGAAAGACGGTTTGTCTAAATAGCGCAAATCCCAAGGCGTTGCGCAGTGAATTCTAGGTTCGGAATTACATTCCTATTTAGACATAAATATATATGAATAAAGAATACATGAAGTATGTACACAAAGAAAGGAAACAATACATCCAACTGCTATAATTAGAATCTTTTCATCAAATCTTCAGGACTTTTGCATTAAATTTTGATCGAGCTCAAACTACATTTAATAGTCACTATCTACACTAGTTTTCCAACCAACCTAGCTTACATCAAAAGAAAAAGATATATAGGCTAGGGCACCGCTTGGGATGCCCTGCTCTCTAGCTACTATCCCTAGTATTTAGGAAATTGCTTGTTTCCGCTAAAATGGCATTTCGTATACTCCTTCCATGAATATAAACCAACTGTATTTGGTCGCATCATAACCGCTTCTCTTTTCCATGGGGGTTCGACTATCAGCGATGTAACATCCCCGACCACCAACAGGTCGGGCAATGCTACCTTGCACAACCTTATCTTAGCCTTTTAAGATATGATACCAAAATGTAACATCCCCGGCCCTCCAAAGACCGGGAAATGCTATCAACACAACCTTCACTTAGCCTTTAAAGCTCTTATACCAAAATGTAACATCCTCAGGCTATCAACCCACACTAGGAGTAATGCTACTGCGGAATAACACTTATATAATATGCATTTTAATGAATTCAAATGAATTAACATAGAGTAAGCACATAATTGCTGCTAGCATACATAATCAATGGCATTAACAATAATTCATATGCGCAATAGAACACATGATAATCATGCAAGCATCACATACATACATAACATACTATTACACACAAAGTGATACTTATGGTAACACATCAACTGTGTGCAGACCTTCCATGAGCCTACCAACCTTAGGCCGCATTGCTCATCACTCTCAGTAGTAGGTCACCCCGGAGCTGGGACTAAGCTGCACCGGGCAAGGTATTCCTAGGCTAGGCAAGGTCAATAGGGAAGTCATACAGTTATAGAGGAATGTTTCTTTCCGAGGAGCCACTTATGCCCACTGCTCATAGACTCTCATTCCCCACATGCTTGTCCCACCCTAGGAGTATACACCTTCACTGTCACCCGGACAGTCCTTCAACTGTTAAACTTCCCTTTCCTTGGGATTCAGCAACAGACCGGACCAGAAATCTTCGAGCTCTGTGGCAACTACAAGACCCCTTCTAGAAGTTCTCACTTCCTCTGCGTGCTCTCTCACCTGGAGAGAGTCGCTCACAGGCTTGGCAACTTGTTTTTCTCAACTCGATTTCCAACACAGTCGGGAAACCATGAGGCTCAGCACAAACATACACTAGCCAGCAAGCCACACATAGCCAATCACTTTGCAACTACAACAGCCAATTGGGAACACAGACACATGCTTCCTAAACTGGTGACAGATAGATGCTACAGCATAGAAAGTTTGAACAATTACAGGACATCCAGGTTTCCCAACTAGCAATAAAGGACAGACTCACGTCTCTAGTTTTGGAGATGCGTAAGGTGTACAGAGATTCCACGCAGAGACTTCTACGGTTCAGGTGAAGGATCCAGCACAAAACACCAAAAGCAGAGGTCGATGATGGGCACCCGCGAGTTTAGATGAAGGATGGAGAATGGGAGGTCGAATCCCCAACACGGTTCATTTCCTGGGTTAAATTGCATGTGCTTGGGTTGACACATGTCACCCATGAAGCACGCTCCTCCTCCTTGGGAGTCACCTGTCCTTCCAAGGACTTAGGATATAACATAATTTTCACATGGTTTTGGAATAATAATAAAATATTATTCTTAAGGACTTAAGCTCCTAAGATTAGCCTTTCTCCCAACCTTTCAGCCCCCTCTTCCTTAACCAGAATTTGTGGAAGATTAGTCCCCCATCACTCATTCATCGTGGTCGGTCCACACACAGAGGTGTTTTTTATATTAATAATGTGCATCATTACATGTATAAAAATCAGGCTCTTGGCCTTCAACACTTAGGTTCTCTGGCTTAATAACACATAAGCCCACTAGCTTATATAAACTTGGCTCACCAGCCTATAAAACATAATTACAATTCCTAATGAAATTGGGGCTCGTCCTTGGGGTATTACAATCCCCTCCCCTTATTTTTACAATGTCCTCAATGCAACTTTCACACAACATCAACAAGATTTCCAAAATATTAAAAAAGATGTGGGTATTCTACCTGCATTGCATCATCATGCTCCCATGCCACGTCCTCGAGACTGTACCAGGTCCACTGGACCTTTACAAGCCCTATGGATCGATTCCGGATCTATTTTCTTTTCCAGTCCAATATGCACACATGATGCACTTGTAGGACAACTTCTTTCTCCACCCGAATCACATTCCAATAAATTACATGATTAACATCAGGTATATATTTATTAATCAATGAAACATGAAACACATTATGTACAGTCATGGATGCACATAATGCAAGCATATATGCAACTGGCCCAATCCTTTCTAGGATTTCAAATGGCCCAAAAAATATGGTTGCCAACTTGGAATAGTTTCCCAGCCTCAAGGAACTTCTATTGGCCTTTACTTTCAAAAAAACATGATCTCCCACCTTAAACTCTCTATGGGTTCTGTTTTTATCAACATAACTTTTCTTCTTGTCTTGGAAGCTTTCAAATTTTTCTTAATTTTTAGCATCTGTTCTTCCATCTCCTTGAGCAACTTTGGCCCAACTACTTCTCTATTAGATGGATTATCCCAGCTTACTGGAATATTGCACTTTTTGCCATAAAGTGCTTCAAATGGGCTCAACTTTAATGATGCTTGATACCCATTGTTGTAGGAGAATTCTACCAAGTGTAGGTATTCCTCCCATTTTAATGGTTTTTCCATCACATACATCCTCAGTATGTATTCTATCACTCGACTCACCCACTTTGTCTGCCCATCCGACTCAGGATGATAGGATGTACTGAAGTTTAGATTTGTTCTGAACCCTTTGAATAACCCTTTCCATAAATTCGAGGTGAATTCCGGGTCTCTATCGGACACAATTGTCTTGGGAATTCCATGAAATCGTGCCACTTCCTTCATAAAGATGTCGGCAACATCCGTTGTCTTGTGAGTGGTCTTTAATGGAATGAAATGGGCAACTTTTGTAAGCTTGTCCACCACCACCATGATTGAATCATGTTTCTTGCTTGTTCTGGGCAATCCTGTCATGAAATCCATTGTCACCACTTCCCACTTCCACTTAGGAATGGGTAAAGGTTGCAACAACCCTACTAGGTTCTTGTGCTCAACTTTAACCTTCTGGCACTCCATACATTTGGCGATGTATTCAACAATCTCTTTCTTCATACCTCGCCAAAAGTGATGGCTCTTGACTGATGCCATGGTCTTCTAATATCCAGGGTGCCCAGCATAAGGCACGTTATGCACTTCTTTTAGAATCACCAATTTCAAATCCTAGACATTAGGTACATAAACTCTACTTTTTTACAAGAGTGTTCCATCATCTCCTAGCTTATAATCTTCCACTCCTTGCAGTGTCTTATCTTGTTGTAGCTTCGCTACCAATTCGCTGTACTCCAAGTTGACGCTTACAACTTCCAAAAATATGCTCTTTATATCAGTCTAATACATGCTAATGGTTGTAGCATGTAATTCGTGTACTTTCATGTTGAGTGCATCAACCACTTTATTCTCCTTCCCTTTGATATGCTTGATATCAAAAGCGTATTCACAGAGAAATTCCAACCACCTTCTCTGCCTAGTGTTCAAGGTTGGTTGATCAAACAAATACTTTAGACCGTTATGGTGTGTTCTCAATTCAAACCTCCTTCCTATGAGGTAATGTCTCCATTTCCTCAGAGTGTGAATGAAGGCTGCTAACTCCAAATCATGAGTTGTTTAGTTCCTTTCATGCTCTTTCAAATTTCTGGATTCATAACAGATTATGAACCCATTATGACTGAGGACTCCTCCTAGTCCTTCTTTGCATGCATTGGTGCATACCATGAAATCTTCATTTGGATCTGCAATCCTCGGGATTGGAGTACTAGTTAACAATTGCTTCAATCACTGAAAGCTTTTCTCACAATCTTCCGTCCACAGAAACTTCTTCTCCTTCCTTTGCAGGGAAGTGATAGGGTGAGCTATCCTCGAGAACCCTGCGATGAACCTTCTGTAATAACCAACTAGACCCATAAAGGATCTGACTTCTGTCACATTCTTGGGCATCGACCATTCTCTAATGGCCTCAATCTTCTCGGGATCTACAACTATCCCATCCTTAAAAATACTATGTCCCAAGTAATGGATCTACTCCTGATAAAATGAGAACTTGCTCATCTTGGAATATAGTTGGTTCTCTCTTAGCACCTGCAACACCATCCTCAGATGTTGTTCATGCTCTTCCTTTGACTCGGAATACACCAGAATGTCATCCAGGAATACTATGACGAACCTTTCTAGATAGTCCCTAAACACACCATTCATCAAGCACATAAAAACAACAGGTGTGTTTGACTGCCCAAAGGGAACCACTGTGAACTCGTAATGACCATACCTTGTTCTAAAGGCGGTCTTGTTGATGTCTTCATCCTTTATTATTACCTAGTGATATCCCAACCTGAGATCTATCTTCAAAAATATCTTCGCATCCTTCAACTGATCAAAGAGGTCATCAATCCTCGACAGAGGATACTTGTTCTTTACAGTTACTTTGTTCAATTGTCTGAAATCAATACACAATCTCAATGTTCCATATTTCTTCTTCACGAACAGAACTGGGGATCCCCAAGGTGAAACACTTGGGTGTATGTAACCCTTCTTCAGAAGCTCCTCAAGCTGCAAATGCAGTTCCTTCAGCTCTGGCATACTCATTCTGTAAGGATCTTTCGACACTGGAGCTGCTCCAGGCATCAAATTTATAGAGAAGTCAATATCTCTTTTCAGAGGTAATCCTGATACCTCCTGAAATACATATTCAAACTCCTTTAGTACTGCATGATCCCCAATACTTGACAACTTATCCTTAGGTGTTTCCTCCACATGGGCTGCAAATAATTCACAGCCTTTCTTGAAGCACTTCTTCAGATGCATTGTTGAGATTTCTTTGATAGCAACAACTCTGGGAATTCCTTGGAATGTTTTTCAATTACCTTCCTCATCCAGGAAAATGAATGCCTTGCTACAATAGCCCAGGATAGCATGGCGCTGGTCCAACCAGTCCATCCCAATTAAATAGTCATAAGAACCTAAAGGAAGAATTCTCAATTCAGCCTTTGTGCTCAGTCCATTCATGTCCACTAGACAAGACTTAACCAACTCAGTGACTTTCCTCTTGGTTCCTATAGCCAGCTGCACTAACCAAGATTTTTCATGTTTGCTTCTCGACAATTGCAAACTTTCCACCACTCTAGGATCTATATAACTATGGCTAGCCCCTGAATCAATTAAAATAGTAGAGGCATGGTTGTTGATCATACCTTCCACTTCAATCATGTGCAATTGATATTTAGATTGCTTATTGTCCAGGGCTGCATAGATCCTTGGCATTCTACTACCCATGTCCTCCCATGTTTCAGCCTGCTAAACATTGTGGAAGGATCTCACTTTATCACTTCTGTGGGGGCAATCTATATACCTATGGTTTTCTTTACAACCCCAACACTCCATAGGTGTCTGTCTTGGCATTTGTCTACCCATTTTAGCCTTTCTGGGATCTCTAAAAGATGGTTGTCCCTAAGGATTGTTTCTGAAAAAGGAAGGTTTGCTTCCTTTCTGTCTCTGCTCTTTCTTGCACTTCTTCTTGTCTTCCCAAGCCTTCTGGAAGGTAGGATTTTCTCTCTGCTGTTCATATAATAATTTCTCTCTTCTTATCATTTCTTCCATAGTCTTAGGGTCATCATACTGAATCTTGTCCCCAATGGAAGGTGGAAATACACTTAGATACCTCTTAATCTTGACAGTCTCCTCCTTGATGAACGAAACATACTTCAACAATTCTAGAAATCTTCATTCATACTCATCAATGGTCATGTTTCCCAGCTTGAGTTTGAAGAACTCCTTCATCTTTCTGTCATAGTATCTTTTAGTCAAGTATTTATTCTTGAAATACTCTTGATTTCTTTCCACCTGATATATTTCTCTCTAATGTGTTGTACTTGCACAAGATGATCCCACTACATAGATTCTTTTCCTTTCAATTGATAGATCGCAATTCTTCCTTTTGCATGAGAGGAATAATTCTGTAGTTGGAAATATTTCCTCATGCCAAGCAACCATGTTTTGGCATCTTCCTCCTTATTATGTTCTCCATCAAACGTAGGAGGCTTAATCTTATTCATTTCTCCCTTTAGTTCATCCACTCTAGATCTCATGTGCTTTTTGGTAGGAGATGGGCTTGAACTACTGTGTGCCCTTCTCTTGGAGCAACTTTGGGAGTGATGATGGTGTCTACCATCACTCCTTGGTCTGCTTCTCCCCTCATAAGTTCGATGACTCCCTATTTTGCTTGAGTCACTCTCCTTATCCAACTTCTTTTATATTCTGTCCAAAATCTTTAACAACTTTACATTGAATTCTCCTTGTTTTTCCTGAGTTTTCTTGAGCTTTATGCTATCTTCTCGGCGAGGTTGCGTATATTTCTGCAATTTTTCAATGATGTTCCTCAGATTTCCTTCCTTATCTATCTCTTTTCCTTTCCCATTGGAGTTCGATCCTTCAACTCCCAAGTGGGCGTCCATTCCTTCTCTTTCATTTTCTAAACTTGAAGAATTCTGTGCCTCTTCCATTTCTTTGCACTCCGTGGAAATTCTAATAAGTTCCGGCACTCGTCAAACTTCTACAGTCACAACGTGAAAAAAACCAGAATTGGTCAAGCCATCTCTCCTTAACAAATTCCACACATTCGAAACCAATCCAATTTAAGAAAACATTTAAATTTCAAGAATCTTCCGAGCTCTGCTCAGCTCTATAACTTTCTTGTGATAGACCCCTTTTTTCTTAGTCCCCATCCCATGCGATCACAAGTCATGACTAAATTCTAAACTACTAGGTGCTACTCAGGTTTCGCCTTCAGAGATTTCAAAATACATACAACTATCTCTCGGAGTTCTGACTACCGAAATCGCGAATTCGAGTGGATCAATGGTCCACGTTTACCCATCATCCAACGGTTGAAATCCATTGTGTTCTTTCTGTCTTCAAATTTTTGGCACTTTGGGACTTTGGACCTCGGGGCTTCGGGACTTTGGACCTTGGGAGTTCCCACACTTGTTTCTCCCCAATATTTCGACATCTGAAATTTCGATCTACTTTACCCTTCGAGCCCATGTAGTAAAACTTTCACCAACTAAGGTGGTGGCACATGGCAGATCCAGGAAGATCCACCTCACCTTCGGCGACATCATCGGGTCCCACCTTGCTTGCTTTTTGTTTCAAAGTTTCAAGCATCCGCACATCCCATTTCTCCTGATTGTCGAAATTATAAAATTATGATCTACCCACCTACTTGATCCAACAGTCAAGCTCCTTTCCTACGATCTATGGTGTAGATATTTCTTGGGATTTTGGAGTTTCGAGCATCGAGATTTCATGCATCTTATTATCTCATTTCTCCCGATTGTCGAAATTCTGAAAGGTTTCCAGGATAACCTTCCTGCACCTTCTCTAGATATGACAATCGAAAAAGGTTTTCCTTCATTTCGAACAGATCCTACAAACCACATTACTCTATAGCCCCAATACCACTTCAGTTGTGGGTTTATGATATCTCTACTTCTCCTGAGCTCCGTAACATGACCAAGGTAACTTCTTGGCACTCAGGGACATTCTAGGGTCCAAAATTAGTTTTTCCAAACACAATTTCTACTTGAACCCTCGGGTCCAAATGTAGTGTCCCCAAGGCTGAGCCCCGATGCAAACTATGATCTGAAAGAGATTGTAAATATGTGTTATAGGCTGGTGAGCCAAGTTTTGTATAAGCTGTAGGTTTATGTGTTTTGTTGGGCCAGGGAGCCTAAGTGTTGAAGGCCAAGAGCCTGTTGATGTACTTGTATGTATGCAGATCAATTAATAAAATATAAACACCACCAGTGCAGACCGACCACGATGAATGAGTGATGAGGGACTGAGAGTCCACAGAGTGGGAAAGGAATTAGAGGCTAAAAGGTGGGAAAAGGGGCTGAGTGTGGAGCCTAGGGGCTAAGCCTAGGGGGCTTAGGCCTGGAATAATATTTTAATATTATTTCCTAAAAAGCCATGCACATATTATTTTATCCTAAGTCCTTTGGAAGGACCCGTGATTTCCCAAGTGGTGGGAGGAAGGCGTATGGATGGAACGCATGCAGTTCCTAGGGTGACAAGTGTCAACCCTGGTGCATGCAAATATAAGCGTCGAGATGAACCATGGGAGGGGATATTCTCTCCATTCAGACCCAAACATATGAGGGTAGAACCGGTACGACCTCTGCCAGATACGTTGGTTCATCTCTGAAAGCCGTAAAGCCTGTGTTGTCCTGAAGAAACTGGGTACACCCTGTTCCGAGCTGTGAGTCTGTGTCTGTTCTAGGCAAACCCAGGAGCGCATTTGCTGAACAGGAACCCTGTGTTGAACTCGAGTGGAGGAATCCTTGGTTGTTGGGGAAAAGATGAGCTAGCCTATGTGTGGAGCCTGTTCCGAAATCATCCCGTGAGATTATCCTGTGACTACTGAACCGTTTTGGGAAGCAATTGTCTGTGTTTCCCGTGGGTTGTTGTGACCATGCAGTACTGGACTGCATGAGGCTTGTTGGCCTATGAGCGAATCCTCCATGTGAGAGAGTGCACAGAGGGAGAAGATAACTCCTGGAAGGAACCCTGTAGCTGCCATAGAGCCCGGAGACTTCCGGTCCGGTCTGTTCCTGGAACCCAAGGTAAGGGAGACTGGTAGCCGAAGGACTGTCTAGGTGACAAAGAAGGTGCACTCTCCTGGGGTGGAACAGGCATGTGGGGAATGAGGGTCTGTGGGTAGTGAGCGTGGGAGATTCCTGGGAGAGCTTTCTTCCTGGTGGTTGTGTATGTGCTATCTTCCCTGTAACCTCAGCCTGAGTCTAGATTCCTTGCCTTGGGGCGGAGCTTGGTCCCAGCTCGAGGGTGACCCACTGTTGAGCTGATGAACAGTGTGGTCTAAGGCTGGGAGGTTTGTGGAAGGCCTGCACTTGGTTGGTGAATTCTACAGCCGTTAACAGATAAGTATCTGAATTATGCTTTTATCACATTTGGCATGACTGTGTTGTTTATGTATCATGTTTTCCGCTGTGTAAAGGAGTTACTATTGAATGCTATGGCTTGTTTCATTATAGCAGTAAATTATATATTTTACTCTGAGAATTAAGCATGTTTAATGGTGTTAAATGCATGTGGTTTTAATTTCTGTACGAATTATGTAAACATTCATGTATAGAATGGTAATTGTGAGGTTTGGAAACCTGGGTAGTGAGAAGGGTACACTACAAATTGGTATCAGAGCCAAGGTTTCAACACTGAGCCTAGATGGGCTAGGGGAGCGGTCTTTGAACCGAAAATGTGAAGAGAAATTGGGCCTGGAATGGTCAATTTCGGACGTTGGTTTGTTCCAGTGTGTCAAGTAGTTGCTTGACCGCATTTACAAGCTCAGGAGGTTTAGCGGTGTTGGGAAACCACAGCTGGTATGATCTATGACAACAGGGAGACAGGTCCTTACACCCATGGTGTTAGAACCGTAGGATCTGTTTGGGAGGGAAGGCGAACCCTTGTAACCATCAGATCTGGAGAATGTGCACAAGATTTAAAGCCTTTGGATATTGCACAGACGATTGGAAAATCGCGATACACGAAATACCGATTTGGTTAGGAACGGTCTGAGCCATCAGATCTCAACCGAAAAACCCGACAACCATTGGATCTGTCGGGATGTGTCTGAAGGTTAAACCTCAGAAACTAGGGGTGAAAGCTCCGAGATAGATCTAAACCGTCTGAAAGACGGAGGACACGTGTCGCGAGATCACCCATATCGGGGATTCGGACATCGGGGGTCAGAAAGGGAAGTCTTTCGACTTCGTGAGTGGCGAAGTCGCGAGAGAATCAGGGCTGTTCATCTGAGGAGGACAGGTGGCAGAGATCAAGGGATCTCGCGAACTCAGAGGTTCGCAAGGTGAGAGTTCGGGAGTTGGGCGCCCTAAGTTGTGAGAGAATCACAATTGTTCATCTGAGGAGGACAAATGGCAGAGATCAAGGGATCTCGCGAACTCGGAGGTTCGCATGGTGAGAGTCCGGGAGTTGGGTGCCACAAGTCGCGAGGGGCGAAGTTGTGAGAGAATCGTAGCCATCCATCTGAGGAGGACAGGTGGCAACAATCACAGAGTCGGTGAAGTGCCGAAGAGATCCAGGATTCGGGTCTCGCAAACTTGGAAGTTCACAGGGTGAGGGCCAAGAGTTAGATGCTCCAAGTCGTGAAGTCATGAAATTGCGAGAAGCGAGGACAACCGTTGGATCCAGATCACGGGAGGACCGTTGGATCAGGAGCCCCATCGCCTATCGCACGTTCGGGGGTTCGGAGGTTGAAAGGGGTGATTTTTGACTTCACGAGTAGCGAAGTGCCGAGAGCCGTGCACGAGGACACGTGGTAGAACCACAAGGTGGGCCTGGGAGACTGACAGGCGAATACGCATCGCCAGTAGGAAAGGAGTCAACACTCCATTGACTTCTCGCGTCTCGGGGATTCATGAGATAAGAGCATGGGAGCTTGACGTTGAAACTTGCGAAGGTGCGAGTAGCAAAGAGAGCTAACACTTAGACTTAGACCTAGGCTACGGTCATGCATAGCAGACGCTAGTGAGGAGGGAGCCATACTCGTGTCGCATCTCGGGTATCGACGGTTAGAGGAAATGAGTCGAGGGTCTTCGAATCATGAACTCACGAGATTGCGAGTTGCAAAAAGGGTGACTCTGGTTACGAATATCTAACGGTCAGATCTTCGTGGACCAAGATTCCAAAGTTCCGAAGTCCTAGAAATTGTAGAGCTGAACAGAGCTCAGAAAATTCATCAAATTGAGAACATTTTCATAAATTGGATTGTTTATGAATGATGAAGGATTGTTAAGAAAACGAAGGCTTGACAAATTCTAGTTGTCTGTGAGTTATATTGCAGAAGACTAATGAGTGCCAGAACTATTTGGAAATTGCCTCAAATGCAAAGAAATGGAAGAAATACATAATACTTCCAGTTCAAGAAACGTATTTAAAATGAAATGTCTTTTATTTTGTTCGAACTGGCTTGTAAATATTGTAGATTGTTCGCGAAGGTTTAATGGCCAGACAAATTTTGAATTTAATTGCACAAAGTGTGTGTGCAGAGTTCAACGAAGGCCAGAAACCCAGTTAACCAACGTCGAGTATGGAATGGGAAAAAGTGATGATTGCCTCCAAAACAGGAGACGAATGGGAAGGAAAGGATGTCAATATGGGAGTGGAAGGATCGAACTCCAATGGGCATGGAAAAGAGATGGGTAAGGGAGAACATATGATGCAACTCATCGAAAGATTGCAGAAATATGCCAGGCTCACCTAGCTGATAGCCGAAAGCTCATGAAAATCCGGGATCGACAAGGTGAATTCAATTTAAAAATGATGAAGAGCCTGGAAAGAATAGAGAAAATTGAGAAGGGAAGAGACTCAAGTACAAAAAAGAGTCGCAGAGACCATGGGAGAAGAAGCAGATCGAGGAGTGGTAGTCGATGTCATAGTCTCTCCCAAAAACATTCGGATAGGGAGACACACAGTAGTTCGAGCCCATCCCCTACCAGAAAATGTCGAAAATCTGGAAGGGAGGAATTGAAGGGAGAGATGAATAAAATTGAACCTCCAACATTTGATGGAGAACATAAGAAGGAGGAAGATGCTGAGACATGGTTGCTTGGCATGAAGAAATACTTCCAGCTGCAGAATTATTCTGCCAGTGCAGAAGGTAGAATTGCAATGTACCAGTTGAAAGGAAAAGCATCCATGTGGTGGGATCAGTTTGTGCAGGTGAAGCACATCAGAGAGAAAGAGGTCACTTGGAAGGAATTCAAGAGGTATTTCGAGAAGAAATACCTGACTGAAAGATACTATGATAGAAAGATGAAGGATTTCTTCAAACTCAAGCTGGGCAGTATGACCATTGATGAGTATGAACAAATTTTTCTGGAACTGTTGAAGTATGTCCCATTTATTAAAGACGAGGCTGTTAAAATTCAAAGGTATCTGAGTGGACTGCCACCTTCCATTGGAGACAAGATTCAATACGACGATCCTAAGACCATGGAAGAGACCATAAGAAGGGAGAAATGCCTATACGAACAGCAGAGAGAAAATCCTACCTTTCGGAAGGCTTGGGATAACCAAAATAGGTTTAAGAAAGAACAGAGGCAGAAGGGAAGCAAGCCTTCCTTTTTCAGAAATAGTCCTTGGGGAGAGTCATATTTTAAAGAACCCAGAAAAGTTGAAGGGAGTGAACAGATGCCAAGGCCTCCACCCATGGAGTGTTGGGGCTATAAAGGGAATCATAGGTACATAGACTGCCCCCACAGAAAAGACAAAGAAAGAACTGTCCATACTGTTCAGTAAGCTGAAACAGTGGAGGATATGGGCAGTAGAATGCCGAGGATCTACGCAGCCCTGGACAATAAGCAAGCGGAATTTCAATCGCACATGATTGAAGTGGAAGGTATGATCAACAACCGACCAATTGTTATTTTGATTGATTCAGGGGCTAGCCATAGTTATGTAGATCCTAGGGTGGTGGAAATTTTGCATTTAACGAAGAGCAAACATGAGAAATATTGGTTAGTACAGTTAGCCACAGGGACCAAGAGGAAGGTCACTGAATTGGTTAAGTCTTGTTCACTGGACATGAAAGGAATGAGAACTAAGGCTGAATTGAACATTCTTCCTTTAGGCTCATATGATTGCTTAATTGGGATGGACTGGTTGGACCAGCAGCATGCCCTTCTGGATTGTCGAAAAAAGAGGTTCACATGTCTGGACGAAGAGGGAAATCAGGTAACAGTCCAAGGAATTCCCAGAGCCATGGCTGTGAGGGAAATCTCAGCTATGCAGCTGAAGAAATGTTATCGGAAAGGCTGTCAATTATTTGCAGCCCGGGTGGAAGAAGTATTCCAAAATGTGGTCTCGAATATGGAAGAACACAAGGTGCTCAAAGAGTTTGAGGACGTGTTTCAGGAGGTTCCTGGACCACCTCCAAAGAGGGACATTGACTTTTCTATAAATCTAATGCCTGGAGTAGCTCCAGTTTCGAAAGCTCCTTATAGGATGAGCACACCAGAGCTGAAAGAGTTGCAATTGCAGATCGAAGAGCTATTAAAGAAAGGCTACATTCGTCCTAGCGTGTCACTGTGGGGAGCCCTAGTCCTATTTGTGAAGAAGAAAGATGGGACGATGAGGCTGTGCATTGACTTTAGATAGTTGAATAAAATCACTGTCAAGAACAAGTATCCTCTGCCAAGGATTGATGATCTTTTTGATCAGTTAAAGGATGCGAAAGTATTTTCAAAAATAGATCTTTGATCTGGATATCATCAAGTGAGGATAAAAGATGGAGACATCAGCAAGACTGCCTTCAGAACCAGGTACGGTCATTATGAGTTCACAGTGGTGCCCTTTGGATTGTCCAACGCGCCTGCTGTCTTTATGTGCTTAATGAATGGAGTGTTCAGAAATTATCTGGACAAGTTTGTCATAGTCTTTTTGGACGATATCTTGGTGTATTCCAAGACAGAAGAAGAACATGAACAACACTTGAGAATGGTATTGCAGGTGTTGAAAGAACACCAGTTGTATGCAAAACTGAGCAAGTGCTCATTTTATCAAAAGCAGATCCATTATCTGGGATACATTATTTCTGAAGAGGGGATCGTTGTGGATCCTGAGAAGGTACAGGCCATTCAAGAGTGGCCAGTGCCAAGAAATGTGACAGAAGTTAGATCCTTTATGGGTCTGGAAGGTTATTATAGGAGGTTCATAGCCGGATTTTCAAGGATAGCTCATGCTATCACTTCTTTGCAAAGGAAGGAGAAGAAGTTCCAGTGGAATGAACAATGTGAGAGCAGCTTCCAGCAATTGAAGCAGCTGCTCACTAGTGCTCCAATCCTGAAGATTGTTGATCCAAGTAAGTATTATGTAGTGTGCAAGGATGCGTGTAAGGAAGGGCTGGGAGGAGTTCTCAGCCAAGAGGGATCTGTAATTTGTTATGAATCTTGAAAGATGAAAGAGCATGAAAAGAATTATGCCACTCATGATTTAGAGCTGGCAGCAGTTGTCCATGCATTGAGGAAATGGAGACATTACCTCATGGGCAAGAAATTCGAGTTGAGAACAGACCACAATGGTCTGAAGTATTTATTTGATCAGCCAACCTTAAATGCTAAGCAAATTAGATGGCTGGAATTTCTATGCGAATATGACTTTGATATCAGGCATATCAAAGGAAAAGACAATAAAGTGGTTGATGCACTCAGCAGAAAGGTGCATGAATTACATGCTACAACCATTAGCATATACAGAACTGAGTTGAAAGACAGAATTGTGGAGGCTGCAAGCGCTGATTTGCAGTACAAAAGACTTGTAGCAAAGCTACAACAGTGTAAGAAACCACAAACCAAGGAAAGTTATACCTTGGGAAATGATAGTTTACTTCTGTATAAAAACAGAATGTATGTACCTAATGACAGAGAATTGAAACTGGAAATTCTAAAAGAAATGCATAATGTAACTTATGCTGGTCATCCTAGATATCAAAAGACTGTGACAGTAGTCAAAAGCCATTACTTTTGGCCAGGTATGAAGAAGGAAATTGCTGAATACATCACCAGATGTATGGAATGCCAAAAGGTCAAGGATGAGCACAGACACCCAGCAGGGTTGTTGCAGCCTTTACCTATTCCTGAGTGGAAATGGGATGTGGTAACAATGGATTTTATCACAGGATTTCCCAGAACAAGCAAGCAGCATGAGTCAATCATGGTGGTGTTGGACAAGCTTACTAAAGCTGCCCATTTTATTCCACTGAAAACCACCCACAGAGCAGCAGATGTTGCTGATATCTTTTTAAAGGAAGTTGCACGCTTGCATGGAATTCCTAAGACAATCGTGTCTGATAGGGACCCAAAATTCACTTCGAATTTCTAGAAAGGACTTTTCAAAGGATTCAGAACGAATCTGAACTTCAGTACAACATATCACCCCGAGTCTGATGGACAGACAGAGAGAGTAAATAGAGTAATAAAAGACATGCTGAGAATGTATGTGATGGATCAACCATCAAGATGGGAAGACTACCTGCATTTGGTAGAATTCGCTTACAATAATGGGTACCATGCATCTCTAAAGATGAACCCATTCGAAGCACTTTATGGAAGAAAGTGCAACACTCCAGTGAGCTGGGATAATCTAGCTGACAGAACAGTAGTTGGACCTGAGCTACTCAAAGACATGGAAGATCAAATGATAAAAATCAAACAGAATCTGAAAGCTGCCCAGGATAGGCAGAAAAGTTACGCTGATAGTAACAGAACCCATAAAGAATTCAAAGTGGGTGACCATGTTTTCCTGAAAGTGAAAGCTAACAGAAGTTCCCTGAAATTGGGAAGTTGCGCCAAGCTGGAAGCAAGATTTTGTGGGCCATTTGGGATACTGGAAAGGATTGGGCTAGTTGCATACATGCTTGCATTACCTGCATCTATGAATGTACATAATGTGTTCCATGTTTCACTTCCTAAGAAATATGTACCTGATGCTAATCATGTTATTGATTGGATTGTGATCCAGGTGGAACTAGAAGGTGTCCTGCAAGTGCATCCTGTGCGCATATTGGACAGGAAAAACAAGCAGCTCTGGAATCGAGCTATAGAACTTGTAAAGGTCCAGTGGACCTGGTACGGTCCTGAGGACGCGACATGGGAGCATGAAGAAGTTATGCGGGCAGAGTACCCGCATCTTTTTGAAAATTTTGAAGGACACACAGAGGTAGTGTAAGTTGCACTAAGGACGGTGCAAAAATAAGGGGAGGGGGATTGTAGTGTCCCCAAGGCTGAGCCCCGATGCAAACTATGATCTGAAAGAGATTGTAAATACGTGTTATAGGCTGGTGAGCCAAGTTTTGTATAATTTGTAGGTTTATGTGTTTTTTTAGGCTAGGGAGCCTAAGTGTTGAAGGCCAGGAGCCTGTTGATGTACTTGTATGTATGCAGATCAATTAATAAAATATAAACACCGCCAGTGCAGACCGACCACGATGAATGAGTGATGAGGGACTGAGTGTCCACAGAGTGGGAAAGGAATTAGGGGCTGAAAGGTGGGAAAAGGGGATGAGTGTGGAGCCTAGGGGGCCTAGGCCTGGAATAATATTTTAATATTATCTCCTAAAAATCCATGTGCATATTATTTTATCCTAATTCCTTTGGAAGGACCCGTGATTTCCCAAGTGGTGGGAGGAAGGCATACGGATGGAACGCATGCAGTTCCCAGGGTGACAAGTGTCAACCCTGGTGCATGCAAATATAAGCGTCGAGATGAACCATGGGAGGGGATCTTCTCTCCATTCAGACCCAAACATATGAGGGTAGAACTGGTACGACCTCTGCCAAATACACTGGTTCATCTCTGAAAGCCGTAAATCCTGTGTTGTCCTGAAGAAACTGGGTACACCCTGTCCCGAGCTGTGAGTCTGTGTCTGTTCTAGGCAAACCCGGGAGCGCATTTGCTGAACAGGAACCCTGTGTTGAACTGGAGTGGAAGAATCCTTGGTTGTTGGGGAAAAGCTGATCTAGCCTGTGCGTGGAGCCTGTTCCGAAATCATCCCGTGAGATTATCCTGTGACTGTTGAACCGTTTTGGGAAGCAATTGTCTGTGTTTCCCGTGGGTTGTTGTGACCACGCAGTACTGGACTGCGTGAGTCTTGTTGGCCTATGAGAGACTCCTCCAGGTGAGAGAGTGCGTAGAGGGAGAAGAGAAATCTTGGAAGGAACCCTGTAGCTGCCATAGAGCCCGGAGACTTCCGGTCCGGTCTGTTCTTGGAACCCAAGGTAAGGGAGACTGGCAGTCGAAGGACTATCTAGGTGACAGAAAAGGTGCACTCTCCTGGGGTGGAACATGCATGTGGGGAATGAGGGTCTGTGGGCAGTGAGCGTGGGAGATTCCTGGGAGAGCTTTCTTCTTGGTGGTTGTGTATATGCTATCTTCCCTGTAACCTCAGCCTGAGTCTAGATTCTTTGCCTTGGGGTGGAGCTCGGTCCCAGCTTGGGGGTGACCCATTGTTGAGCTGATGAACAATGTGGTCTAAGGCTGGGAGGTTCGTGGAAGGCCTGCACTTGGTTGGTGAATTCTACAGTCGTTAACAGATAAGTATCTGAATTATGCTTTTATCACATTTGGCATGACTGTGTTGTTTATGTATCATGTTTTCCGCCGTGTAAAGGAGTTACTGTTGAATGCTATGGCTTGTTTCATTATAGCAGTAACTTATATATTTTACTCTGAGAATTAAGTGTGTTTAATGGTGTTAAATGCATGTGGTTTTAATTTCTGTACGAATTATGTAAACATTCATGTATAGAATGGTAACTGTGAGGTTTGGAAACCAGGGTAGTGAGAAGGGTACACTACACCAAAGACCACTTATCCAACCCATCTAGGTTCAACGTTGAAACCATGGGCTCAAAACTTTAATTTTGTCTAATTCGACAACAATTCTTTTTGAAAATCTTGCTTCAACTTCCACTAATGTGGCCCATCTAGGCTTAGTGTTGTAACCTTTTCTTTGATACTAGATTGTAACATCCCCGACCACCAATAGGTTGGGTAACGCTACCTTACACAACCTTAACTTATCCTTTTAAGATCTGATACCAAAATGTAACATCCCCGACCCTCCAAATACTGAGCAATGCTACCAACACAACCTTCACTTAGCCTTTAAAGCTCTGATACCAAAATGTAACATCCTCGGGCTGTCAACCCACGCCAGGAGTATTGCTACTACGGAATAACACTTATATAATATGCATTTTAATGAATTCAAATGAATTAACACGGAGTAAGCACATAATTACTGCTAGCATACATAATCAATGGCATTAAAAATAATTCATTTGTGCAACAGAACACATGATAATCATGCAAGCATCACAGACATACATAACATACTATTACACGCAAACTGATGATTATCTTTGAAACCGTATGATGGTAACACACCAACTATGTGCAGACCTTCCATGAACCTCCCACCCTTAGACTGCGTTGCTCATCACTCTCAACAATAGGTCACCCCCGATTTGGGACTAAGCTCCACCGGGAAAGCGATTCTTAGGCTAGGCAAGGTCAATAGGGTAGTCACACAGTTACAGAGGAAGGTTTCTTTCCCAAGATCCCCTTATGCCCACTTCTCACAGACTCTCATTCCCCACCTGCTTGTCCCACCCCAGGAGTATACACCTTCACTATCACCCAGATAGTCCTTCAACTGCTAACCTTCTCTTGCCTTGGGCTTCAACAATAGACCAGATCAGAAGTCTCTAAGCTCCGTGGCAGCTATGGGACCCCTTCCAGGAGTTCTCACTTCCTCAGCATGCTCTCTCGCCTAGAGAGAGTTTCTCACAGGCTTGGCAACCTGTTTTTCTCAACTCTATTTCCAACACAGTCGAGCAACCACGAGGCTCAGCACGAACATACATTGTCCAGCAAGCCACATGTAGTCAAGAACTGCGCAACTGCAACAACCAACTGGGAACACAGACACATGATTACCAAACTGGTGACAAACAGATGCTACAACATAGCAAGGCTTAGCAATTACGGGACATTTGGGTTTCCCAACCAGCAATAAAGGATAGACTCACAAATCTAGTTTCAGAGCTGCGTAAGGTTTACAAAGATTCCACGCAGAGACTTCTACAGTTCAGGTGAAAGATCTAGCACAAAACACGAAAAACAAAGGTCGATGATGGGCACCCACGAGTTCAGATGGAGGATGGAGAATGGGAGGTTGAACCCCCAACATGGTTCATTTCCTGGGTTAAATTGCATGTTCCTGGGAAGACACATGTCTCCCATGAAGCACACTCCTCCTCCTTGGGAGTCACCTATCCTTCCAAGGAATTAGGATATAACATAATTTTCACATGGTTTTGGAATAATAATAAAATATTATTCTTAAGGACTTAAGTTCCTAATATTATCCTTTCTCCCAACCTTTCAGCCCCCTCTCCCTTACCCAGACTTTGTCGAAGCTTAGTCCCCCATCACTCATTCATCGTGGTCAGTACACATGTAGAGGTATTTTAATATTAATAATGTGCATCATTACATGTACAAAAATCAAGCTCTTGGCCTTCAACACTTAATCTCTCTGGCCTAATCACACATAAGCCCACCAGCTTATATAAACTTGGCTTAGCATCCTATAAAACATAATTAGAATTCATAATGAAATTGGGGCACCTCCTTAGGGTATTACAAGCAGGGTCTCATCATGAGGAGAGTGATGTGTCGATTCTTTCCTTTGACAGGGTTTATGAACAATCAAGTGTTATGTCAGACTCCTGCCATCCAATGTAATGACCTTGATTTTCTGTCACATTCTCATCTGTTGGGGTGCGTTCATGGCAAGTGACTGTTGATTGTCATTGTCGTTACCAAAATGAAAAAACTATTTAAGGGTGACGCCCTTTTCAAAACTGTCGAAATCTATGTTGCGTTTGAGAATACAAAAATAGACCTAGTTAATCATGTTTCTTCTGTGCACTGGAAAAAGCTACGCGAACTTTCTCTCTGGCCACTTCACCTTCTCTGAAGTGCTTCGCATTCCTTTCCTCTAACATCCTCTTTGCTTTGTGCAACTGAACGATTGTATCCTGTGCTTCCTTGAGTTGTCTCTTGAGCCATGCCACATTTCCTTCGCGGCCTTGTGATGCTGACACCTCAAGGGTCTTTGCTGCTAACTGTTGTCTTAGTTCTCTGTTTTCCTGGTAAATCTCGATGATAGAAAGTTGTGCTTGTTTCAACTACTGAGATGACTCATGAACATTTGCACTTTTAGCATATATCCTCCTCGTTCTTCTTCGTCCTTCTCGATTTGTACCTTCGATAAGTTCCATCTGAATGGCATGCATAAGTAATTCTTCTATGATTGACTTTGCACGCGGTTCTCTTGTGACTCGGGTTTCCCCAGCTTCCTTGTTCTTCTTTGGCCTACCCCTCCTCTGGGGCAGTTTCTCTTGGGGGGATAGGGCTTTCAATTCCTCTCCTTTTTGTGCGACCTCTCCCTTTTCAACCTCTGCATGGTGTAATATTACCCTTTCTATGAGTAGAGGGAAATCTCCTTTTGGGTGTTTGGGGATGCTCGTTGTGAGAAAGAATGAATCCCAGTCGCTTCCCAACCATTTTAGTTCCTCAACTACCAACAATTTAATTAGCAAGACATGAGAGAGTTTCCTTTTTGATTGATTTGCTTCAGCCTAGGAAATGTCCGCCATCTCTCGGAGGTTCTGGTGTAATAAAAAGGGTAGGTTTAATGGTCTCCTTCATGTGAAGTGCATCAATAATGTAATGTTATGTGAATGTACTTTGTTGAATCTCCTCTCACAAGTGAAATATTTCCTTATTACTCCAAGAATTTTCTGAAAAGGTTCTTGCAAATTTTTACTCAAAACGCCCGCCTCGACCTTCCCATCTAAATATTCTCATTTGATGGAGTCTTCATAGAACAATGTGTCCAAGGACATGCCTTTGAACCACCTTTTTCCATGCAGAGGGATCTTTGTCGCAGTCGACATAGTTTCTTCTATTACATGGATAGTGACACCCACAATCACCATCTGGAAGCCATTGAAATTGAGTGAAAACGACTCAACCAATCTCATATTGAATCCTTGGATTTTTCTGCAAAAGGTCATGCATCCAAACTGCTCAAAGGACGCTCTGACTTTCGAATCTTTGTTTATAAATGTTAAAATTTAGGGCTTGGGCCCGACGCTTCTGCCACTTCACGTTCCTTTCCTTATGCTCTGGGAGGCTGCCATGGCGCAACTCGTACTTGTTCTGCATGCGGTGAATCCGCTACGGGCTTGAGGCAATAATCTTGATCAACCTAGGCTTGCAAGAAGAAACTACAAACAATGCATAAGCTCAACAGGTGAATGGAATGCATGCCGAACATCCGAATTTTATAATAGAGTGGGTGAGAGGTGGAAACATGCCAGGGAACACTGAATTCATGGTGATTGGATGTTTCTAAGCGAACTGAATATTTTCCACAGCACATCCGCGTGACAATTACATTTTGGGGCATGTAAAGTACAATTGATAAGGGTTGCAGAGGATATGTGATACGAGCACCGTGATTTTTCAATCTTTCAGCCCTCATAATGATTTGATGATGGTTCTTGCACTTGCCGATGCGACTTCTATTTAACAACTTGCGTCAACCCTCATCACGTAAAACTTCCTTTATGATAGGACCCGACTCTTTGGGAATAGACTCGTATCATTTACACATGTTTTGACTCTGACACCCCTTCTCGACTCCAAGGGCCAAACGACCACTTTCTGAACTCGACTCCTCTGTTGTTCAGTACCTAGTCTCACATGCTTTGACACGCGGACCCTGACTCGACTAAGACCAACCCTTACTAAAAGAAAATGATGGCGGTAATAGCAGGCTCCAATGGAAATGCTATCCTCCCAATCAGGTAGCAAAGAACAATAGAATGGGTTCTTGACAATTAAGCATTATTCGAATTTCAAACACTGAAACATGAAAAACAAAACACATCCTAACTTATTTGCATAGCTTCTAACAGACTCAGCATAAACTTAGGGCCTTCGCTTCGGGCTTCAATTTTCTGCTGACATACTAACTAGAAAATGCCTAACTTGAGAAACAAAATAAAATGACTATTTACAATGACATGTGACTTAAGAAAACTTTATTGCACCAGATAGTGTTTGATTAACCTGTCGTTTACAGGACCCCAGCCAATGCCTTCTCCATCAAGCTCTTCTAGAAAATAAGTGTTGTTCCCACGATATGCACTGATTCTGAATGGACCCATCCAGAGATAATTGAATTTTCCATTCTCACCTTTGTATTTGTTCTTCGTGTCCCATTTCAGCACCAAGTCCACCATCTGAAAATGCTCCTGCTTAGAATGCTTGTCGAAGGTTTTCATTATCCTTTCCTGGTGGAGCTATGATCAATTGTACACCTTCTCCCTCATCTGTTGTGTGTGAATTAGCTGATTTATCCTCCTATGGGCGTCATCTGGCTCAGCCTCTTGCTCCTGCAACAACTTTCTGACGGGTAACCCTAGTATGGTGGGGAAAACCACATCTGTGTTGTATACGATCTGGAATGGAGAGGTCAAGATGGACTTTTTGGTAGTGACCTTGTCCACCCACAATGCGTAAATAAGATTTTTATGCCAGGCCTTCTTGTTGTCTTGTAGGAGTCTTTTGATGATCCTGATCAAGATTTTATTCGATGATTCTGCTAACCTGATTCCATGTGGGTAATATTCCATAGAATGTCTCAGGGTTATGTTGTAATCCTGACAAAACTTCTCCATCTTCTTGGACTTGAATGCAATCGCGTTATCTATTATGATCTTGATGACTGTGTCAATAGCTTGCTTCATTGAGATCGCTTCTATCCATTTCATGAAGTAATCTGTGGCCATGAGTATCCATTTGTGCTATGCTGAGGATGGCGATGGATCTCCCTTATAAAATCCAAGCCCCATTGCATGAAAGGTGCTTTGACTGAGGTCGGTTTCAAGGGAAGGGGTTGTAGCTTTCTCCTCCCATCGAAAATCTGACACTCATGGCAACTGGAAACTTCTTTGTAAACATCTATGAAGATGTTAGGCCAATAGTAGCCCACTCTTAGGATTTTATGTGTAGTGGTTTTCCAGTAATGATTTCCTCTATAGTCACCTTTGTGGAACTCTCTGACAACTCATTTTGCATCGTTTTCCAGCAAACAGCTCAACAATATCCCTCCGGGATCTTTCCAATATAGTGAGTTATCCAAGATGCAGAACTTAACATCTTTGAGTTTTAAGAATCTAGCCTTGGTCTTACTTAAACCTCGAGGGGATTTCATATTTCTCAACACATAGATGATGTCTGTATACCAGGGTGAATCAACGAACTCTTGAGAAACCTGTACAGTTGTTTCTTCTTGAGGGTTCTCTGATAGATCAACGACGAAGTTTATTCCCATGACGTCGTAGTCCGAATGCACCATCAACTTTTCAAGGCCCTGACGTTTGATTAACTTCATGGGCTTGATTTCCAAGTCATATTCTAGCATGGCCACTATCCACTTACCTCTTCTTCCCTCAGGGTCAAGCTGAGTCAGGATATCCTTGACTGAGTTGTTGGGCACATAAACGATAACATGGGAGTGTAATATGTACATTCTGAAATCCTTCAAGGATTTTACTAAGGCGTATGCTTGTTTCTCCATGATGTTGTACCTTAGTGGATATTCCCTTAACGTCCTGCTAAAATAGGTTATATGCTTCTCAAAGTTCATCTCGTCCTTTTGTAACATCACGCCAACAATGGTATGCTCCGAGGCAAATGAAAACAAGATGAAGTCTTTTGTGAAGTTTGGGTTGGCCAGCATGGGAACTTTAGTCAGTGCTACCTTGATGTATTCAAATGATTTTCTGGCTTCAGGGTTCCACTTAATCTCGTTCCCCTTTCTGATCATCCAGGTGATATGTTTTATAATTTCTTCCAGGTTTGGGATGAATCTTCTCAAGAAATGTACCTTTTCCAGGAAGGATTGCACCTCTTTCTTATTGCGCGGAGTGTCGATTTTCATAATTCCTTCAACCCTGTTGGGGTCTATCTTAATACCCTCCTTTGAGATGATGTGCCCCAACAACTTCTCTTATTGCATCCCAAAATGTGACTTTTGTGGATTCAATGAAATGTCAAATTTCTTGCATTTATGGAACACCTTATTCAGATGCTCAAGGTGTTGTTTGTCAGAGTCGGAGCACACCATGATGTCATCCATATAGATAACGATAAACTTGTCCTTTTCGTCAGCAAATGTTATGTCCATTTCCCTCTAAAAGGTAGCTCCAACATTCATCAAGACAAACTGAATCTTAGCATACATGAACGTCCCCGATGGTGTGGTAAAAGTCATCTTTTTCCTGTCATCCAGGTGTACTAGGATCTGATTGTAACCCAAAAAACCATCCAACATGGACATCTTCTGGGACCCCGCCACCTTCTGCAGAATATATCCTATTTTATGGAGCGGGTAGTGGTCCTTGAGGGACACTTTGTTCAGGTTTCGAAAATCCACACACAATCTTATTTCGTCGCTTTGTTTTCTTAGAGGCACCAAGTTGGCCACCCACTTCGAAAATCTTAAAGAAACAATAATTTTAGCTTCAAAGAGTTTCTTTACCTCCTTTTCGATTAGCAGCAACAACAAGGTATTTATCCATCTCATCTTTTCTTTGAAGGGCCTCTGGTCTCCTTTGAGAGGAATGACGTGTTGAATCACGTTGGTGTTGTAAACCTTCAAATCGTCATAGCTCCAAGCAAAAACATAGGGGAAATCCTTCATGAGCTAGATATAGTCTTGTTTGACCTTTGGACTAAAAGTTTTCGATAATTTGATTATTTTTGGGTTCTCCTGAGTCCCGATGTTGCAATCCTCAACATCTTTTTCATTTGTAGTGATCTTGGGGTTCCTGGCCACATTGTTTTCATCAAACAACTTTTCCAGCAGAACCAACCCTTTTGGGATGACATTATTCTTTAGTTGTATTATGTCCCTCCCAGCTATCAGGTTCTGGAGAGGGTCGTCATTACTGTGCGCATATGCACTCCCATCTTCGTTGCAGCAACATTCATCATCAATGTTCGTGTTAGCAAACTCGTCGCTCATTTGGAGAAATATCTCCACCTGTTTTTTGTCCTCAAACACCTGCCAATATTTGATATTATCGGGCACTATCGGCATGTGTTTGAATTCGATATCATACTTTCTGTTTGGAAAAATGGGGATTTAAAAAAATGAGGTTGAGGTAGCCAGGGCATCCATAGTATGATTTTTCCCCCTCGGGATGGCTGACAAATTATATTCTAGGAATTCTTTGAGGAGGTCTAGCACCAAGTTCCTGTATGCTCTCAGCCTAGGATGCTTGGATTGATATATGCCCTTTACTTTGTTTATAACTAGCTCAGAGTCTCCATGCACCAATATCCTTTTTGCACACAATTCTTTCAATACTTTCAGACCCAAAATCAATGCCTCATACTTAGCCATGTTATTTGTACAGTCGAAAGTAAGCTTGTATGAGCATAGTTTTGAACCTACCTTAGGAGGACATATCCACACGCTGACCCCTAGTCCCTCCTTGCTGACGGATCCGTCTAAACTCATGTTCTATATCTCTTTCTCCACGCAGTTCCTTGGGTCTACGCACTCTGTTTCACTTTTCATGGTTTTTTCATCAATGGTCATGACAGTTGTCGATTCTTCCTCTTCAAAACTCAGGTCATTGTAGAAAATGGAAGAGTTGATGTCAATATCAACGGAGTAGATTGGGTGGTTATTTGGTTGTGTCTTACTGCTTACCATGTACTTTAGTAGTACATCTCTATATAACCGTCTCTCCTGGCCAAATACAGGGATGGTAGCATACAACATGTCCATTTGTAGAGTTCCCTTTAATTTCGCAGCCCACGACCTTGATAATAGCATACCAAACTTAGGGGGTATATCGACCATGACCACATCCATGACCAAGTTCTTTGAAGGGATTTGGGCCAGTGATATGACCAGGTCTTTGATGAGACCCAAACATTTGACTTTCCTCGAATCGAAAGAGAAGGGGTCCTTATAGGGCCTGGTGAAGTCCAAACCCAACTCTTCCATGATTAATTTTGGCATGAGGTTGTGTGACATGCTTGAATCCAACATGGTGTTATGCAGGGTCATGTCATGGACCTTTAGAATGACACAAAATGGGGGAACATCCTCAGTGTCATTTGTCTCCTCTACCCATGGACCAAATAAAATAGCAGGGTGATCGTCCTGGACATTCAAAGTGTCGGGGGTTTCTCCCATTTTTAGCATTTTAATAATCTGCTCCCAATACTCACCCTTTTTGATAAGTTCATTGAATGAGACAAAGATTTTGATCTTGGCCATTTCACTCTCAAAGTTAAAGGGGGAAGAGACCCTTTCTATTTCTCAACCATGTGTTTCCCAGCTTGTCTCCGACATTTTCTTCGGGGCTTCCTCCTTTGACTTCACCTTTTCAACCACATCCTTGGTCGGGTTGTTTGACCTCGGGTGATTTGTGGAAGGGGTATCCACTAGAGGTTTCCTTATGGGATTTGTTTGTTGAGGCTCCCTGATGGGATTTGGCTGTTGAGCCTCTCTAATGGGATTTGACTATTGAGACTTTGCAAGAACCTTTTTTCTTTTGAGGTTGTATTGATTTTGGAACTACATAATGGCGTTATGATAAACTTTCCTAAATTCTTCCATTTCCCAAGACATTGCATCATTCGTTTCCAGCATAAAATCGTTGTTTTCGCTCATATATCAATCGTGTTCCCTCTTTGTCAAAAACACGTGTTTTTCTTTGTCGTCGTAGCAGTGCATTTGATCTTCGAACATTTGATCGAAATATTCATCCACTTAATTGTTTTGGAATGTGGGCCTTATTGGTTGGTCTCCCTGATCCCTTTGTTCTCTCTTCTTGATCTGCGGGACCGGGCCTCTTCTAAAATTCGGATTCCTGGGCTGGGGGTCATGCTATTCTCGGGTAGCGGGTTTGTTTCCCATGGACATTATTTCCATCAGTTTCTCCATCGTCTTCATCATCAAGTCAAATTTTTCATCCGAGGAACGAGATGTCGATGATTGTACGTCCCCTTGGGGTTTCTTATCGCCTCTGTTGAATCTCTGTTTGATCTTCCTCGACGCCATCAAGTTTACCTTGACTTCGATTGTGTTGCTCATCATGGCATCTAGATTTTTTGATCTTCTTTCTCTCAACAACAAGGATAAATCACTGTCGAAGGAATCGATGTATCGTAGCTGCGTGGCCCCGAGAGGTGGCTGGATTTCTGCAGGAATTGAGTTATAAAACCTCATGAAACGGGCTGAGAATTCTTGCACCGTCTCCTCTGACGCCCTCTTCATATTAGTGTACTACGTCAATAGCTACAAGGGGTTCTTGTTGTCTCCCCATCTAGTAGTGAAAGATGTTTTGAACACGGCGAAGTCTAGAATGCTTTCTACTGGGAGGGCTTTGAACCACTTCCTCACCTCCCCCGAAAGACTCTATGAGAACAATCTCATTTTTGTGTCTGCGTATTCTACCTCCTCTAGGTCGACGAAGTCATTGAACCGGTCCAGATGCTTTTGGGTTGAAACGTTTCCTTCAACATCGTAGAGCTTGATCCTCTGGTTGTAATTCTAGGGTAAGTCATGCAATTGGGCTGGTAGAACGTGGGGCGAGAATTTGGAAGCCATGGCTCTAGGAGGATTAGAGTTTTTGGGGAAATGGTACTTGATCTCAATATTCTTGGACCTATCATGACACACTGGGTTCTCTAACAACCTTATGCAACTCTGTTTGTCACAAAGGATATGGGTCGCCTCCATCTCGAGATCAAACAATCCTGTAATCATCTTCTGAATCCACACTGCTTCACCACAAGTTGAACACATTTCTACATAATCTTCCTCCGTAGAACTAAGTGCCACACAAGTATGCTTCCTATTGAGCCATGAGATCACAACTGATCCCAAACTAAATCAACATTTGAATGTAATCTTCTGATCTATGACACTGCCTACCCAATATGAATCTGTATAGCCCTGTAGTCTTATCTCACGATCTGAGATGCATCTGAGTCCATAATCAATTAAACCCTTCAGGTACCTCATCACATGTTTTTCTATAATCAGGTGAACATGTTTAGGCTCAATCATGTACTGACTCAATGTGTTCACCGTAAAACATATATCTAGCCTCATGTTCATCAAGTACATCAATGTACCAATCATCTATCCATACATGGTAGTATCCACTATCTTTGAATATGTATCACTCAATAAATTTAGATTCATCACCATCAATGTAGGCATGGTTTTACAATCCATCATTCTGAATTTCTTCAGAATCTCTACAACATATTTTCTTTGGAATAGGAAAATCTCATCAGGTTTCTGCCACACTTCTATACCTAAGAATTAATGCATCATGCCTAGGTCTTTCATCTCAAAATTTTATGCAAGCTTCCTCTTACTCTTAGTGATGAGCTTCTCATCTCCTGTTAGAAACAGGTCATCCACATATAACAATAATATCATTGGTCCACCATCCACAATCTTGTAGTAAAGGTTGGAATCCTCTTTACTCTTGGTAAATCCCAAGCTCATCAGGAAACTGTCTGATCTGGCATATCATGTCTTGGGTTCCTGCTTAGGCCCATACACATATTTCCTCAATCTATATACATGAGACTCCTTCTCATGTATCTTGTGTTTTCTCTATGTATATTTCTTTTGACTACTAGAGAAAGTGTCTCGTCATAGTCTTATCCCTCTTGTTGGGAGAATCCTTTGGACACAAATCAAGATTTGTACATTTCTATGCTGCCATTAGTAACATGTTTGATCTTTTAGATCAATTTGGAAATTACCACTGACTTCCCTTCTGGTATCAAGGAAAAAAATACATATCCTAGTCCTTATGTTTGGCTTCCTCTTTTGTCACTGAAGCTAGGGAATCTTCCCAAGAGGTCTCATATCTCCTCAAAGCCTCTGAAGCTTTGACATAGCCTCCTCAACTCATGGCACTTGTTTCTCAATATTGGAAGATGTCTCTCTCTCCCATCTGAATGAAATTCTCTAAGCCACCGACTCTTGCTGAGATCAGGCTCACTCTGAGTCTCTATAATATTCAGATCCATATACTCCCCTGTATGTGATGATTTCCTCTGAAATCTCCTATGAATGGTCCTGGGGAGGCTGCTCCTCCTTACTGGATCATGAGGGATGACTCTGTATGAACTCTAGCTCCTTCTAAGGTGGTACTTGGTGGGCTCGCCCCCCTCACCATTGGTGGAGCCATATGCTCCTCATGATATGGCTCATCAATGATATATGGCTTTTCATCCTGCAAAGTGTCACAGGACCATGTTGGTCTCTTCCCAGTTACTACAATGATTATCAATAGGCCCTTCTGGCTCTACTAACTTTTCTAGATGATCTAAAGAGTGATCAACTGCACTAGAGGGATTTCTTCAGTAATATTTGGATCCTTCTGCTCCATATGGGATACTTTGTATCTCACAAAAGTACCTTTCTTTGTCTTCTTTTTCTTTGGTACATGGATGTATATGGTCGTGTATACAACTTCTTATCTCGATAGTCTACTCCATGTCTTAAACTAGATACCATATAATATGTTATCTCCTGCAACTGTCACTATAGCGTCCCTCAGAGTTATCACCTGTGACCTTCCCGGAACAAGGACAACAAAGGGGAAAACAATAGACAAGAATAATACTCTTATAATAATAAAAACAAGAATGAGAACAAATAATCACGATAGCTCCTTCTCAGAGCTATTTCTTGTGACCTGCCTAGAACAAGAGCCAAAATATAAATACAATAATAAGAAATAGGAACAACACTCTTCTAGTGTTGTGATCAATCATTCTTTCATGGTAACCTCCATGAAATTTATAAAATAACATGCCCGAGACAAGAGCAACAAGAGAAAAACGTATAATAGCATTTTCATAAGAACATATCTATGTCAACAAGAATAAAAGACAATCTTATGGTAATCATCATATTATTACCAAGGTGACCTTCCTGGAAGTAAAACAACAAGTATCTCCTAGCAGTAATAGAACCTTTCAAGGATTGTTGTCACAACTAGTATTATAGCAATTATCAAACTTGATATGTGCAAATTGGAAACTTATTAATTTAATCAATCAAACCTGGAACCTAGAGTCTTATCTTCAAGAACGAGTGTTGTTGATTTTATTCCGAGTCTCCTTCACTCAAGATGACAAGTATTCTCTTCAACCTATCCCCTGTACTCAAGACAATATGCTTTCTTGACAGAAATCTAAGTTAGATAATATAATGCAAATAAACTCTAAAATCTCAACCTTAATCAATATAATACTTTGAATAAAGTTGGTTTCTAACTTTAACTTTGGACATAGGTTAGTATGATAATCATAACTTCGATAGACCAAAATAAAACTAGATGTTCATAAGATCACAATAATGCCATAACAACTAGAGGCATATAAAAACAATCAAACCTGGAGTGTATTGTTCCTCTGAATGTGTTGGATTTGAGATCCCTCTGGATCTACGATTATTGCTTAGACAATATATCCCTTCTCTTGCAATCACACTCAAAATAGTGATACAATTTAAACATATATAAGTACATACTTATGGCAGCATTGATAGGCAGTGGAACCATCTAGCAACAATGACAAGCAATCATGAACCTTAAAACTTCAAAGGTGCTCCAACTTGTAATCTAAAGGTAGTTGGATATGCTCTAGGGTAAGGTGCACTAGGAAAACCAAAAATTAGGCCCAAAGTTTCACATAAACCTTTAGTACAACTGGTATTCCAAATGAAACTGCAACTAGTGTTTAACTAGTGCTACAACTGACACTACAACTGGTGCGAAGGAACTGGCACTGCAACTTCAGAAATTGCAGATCTGATCCAGGGGAAAGATGCACCCTACTTAGGAAATATTCTTAATGGGTTTAGTAAGTGTTCAACGAGCTTGACAATGGGGGAAACTGAGGATGTTCCTTCTAGAGGTTAGACTATTACGAAGGAAACCATTTCTGACACCATGTTAAAATTTTGGTATGCTCGTTTAACCATAGACAATGTCACATCATTGTCACCCAACCATAGGAATTCACATATGCCAACCCCGAGCACACTAACCTTTACTTAGAAAAATTCCAGGAAGTCTACACTAAAACCAACATATAAACCTTAGCCACAATAATGCTGCAACAAAATCATAATAACCATATAAAGATAGTCTACCTTAACTAAGAGAAGCACAAAAGAGATACCAGAAATACTACTACACCATTCCTCCATACTTGCGCCCTCTCCAGCTGCAACTGCATCTCTCCAAACTTGCGCCCTAGCTACCAGTGCATTTCCTTCTTAGACTTGCACATTGACTAAGTGAGTGAGTGTACGAATGAGCTAAGGTGTCACCTTATTTATACTTATTCTGCCAGTGAAATTTTCCCATAGGGAAGACTTGTCTTTTCTGGAAAATATAATTTACTTTGACTTTTCTGGCAGGGTCGATTTCTCTTTCTAGGTTTCTTATTTCTTTATTATTATTCTCCTTGGGCCTACTTCTCCTCTAGGGTTTCCACACATTTGTTTAATGGTTCTCTCACTTCCATAATATTCTAATCTAATTACAAAGGTTACACTTGGAGGTTAATACCTCCCATAGCTACCAAAACATCAACAGTCCCTAATAAAAGAATCTAACGTTGATTAAAGCTAAGCACAATATTGTTCTAGTAGTTAAATGAAACAAAAGCAAATACAACTAATCTCAGAAATTAAATGTTTTGCAGTGTTTAGGTTTATTTTAGGTTTACTTTAACTTTCTAAAATAAAAAGGAACACATGCAAAAGACAAAACGCAAAAAATTAGACAATCCCCCGGAGGGTGGGGTGATGAGAGGTCTAGTGAGTGATCCCACTATTGATTTTGAGTTACAATCATTTTAGAATAATTTTTTTATGGTATTTTATATATTTAAGACCATGCAAACTTACAAATAGAGAGAAATGATATTGGAATAAGGTTAGGTGCCTTGGGTGATCCCGGATACTCTGGATCCTCGAAAATTGGGTAGAGTTTCCCCTTGGATGTTCATCAACCATGAAAAAAAATCAAGCTAAAGTGGATAATATATTCCGAAAAGTGATTTTGGACAACCTGCAAAAGGTGCTAGTTTTTTTGCACAAAAAATACCAAGTGAAAGCTATGTGAAACATTAGCAAAATCAACCAAGAAAGAAAGTAGAATGCTAGCTTTCTTAGTGGCTTTTGTTTGTTGTTCGGGACAACAAAGAATAAGGCATTAAGATTGTGAAATATATAATTTAGAGCTCTTAAATTTGAAACTATCTTATGGCCTTAAGATTTAACTATAAATTACTTGCTAAGATGAAACTTCTATTCTAGATCTACTTGGATTAATGAAAACTTGTAATTGCAAACTAGATCTACCATGCATGCAATGCAAAAGTAAGATCTACTTCT
>ML778440.1:548712-589557 GCA_009831015.1 Picea engelmannii | reverse complement strand
GATTGCTTAATGGCTTTTGTCCTGTGAGTAAAATGATTTTATTTTCATTATAATATCTTCATATTATTTGAATAATTGATTATGCATTGATTTAAATAGCTTTAGTCTTTTTTATCAATACATGGTTAATTATTATCATTTATATATTAATTGTTCCAATCTTTAAAGTCTATTATCCAAAAAAAATATTCCAATACTACAGAATGGACAAGTGATTCCAAAAACTTAATAAAACGACATATATGCATTTTGACTTTAGCCTTTTGTTTATAATGTTGTTATTTATGTTTTTTTTAATCTTGTTACATGTGCAGGTCTGATATCTTTAGATTAAATGATCTGTGATGTGTAGGAGGTTTATATTATAAATACCATCTATCATTTTCTTCAATCAAAATATAAATGCTATGATTATATCTTCGATTTAAATAATGGGATTTATCTTTGAGTTTTAAATTGAATGATAAAATGCATAGATTGCTTCCAGATTTATCTTGCTGTAATCATGTATAATTATGAGATCACATGTTTATGTTTGTGTTTCATTTTCTGTCATTAAAACCTAAGCTGCCAATACATGTTCTGAACTTATTTAGAATAGTCATAAGGTTCATTGCAGATTTCTCTCTTGGACATGGCAGTTGGATGTTCACCACTCATGCAGATGCTTGGATACACCTCACTAATTCACTGACATGATAGCTTCTTTGTATTTTTTTGTCATTTACATATCATTGAAACTAGAATGGATGGTTCATCTTTGACTATCCACATGTTCATGTTTCATTAACTTTTTTGCAAGATTCTTTAAATTTATAAAAGAAAAACAATAAATATTTTTATGTGCTTTCTTTATCTGCTTCCTAGAAGCAATCATTTTTCCATTGATTTTCGTAAGTTTCGATTAAAACTTGCAGCTTGTAAATCATGTAAATAAACGAGACTTGTATATCTTTTGCTTAAATACAACAACTACAGTTACATTAGAGCATATATATATATATATAGTGTTTACTTGTATATCTTATTTATCTCTTTTATTCGTTTCTTTTAGGATTCCTAGATTGGCTAACGAAGCCATTAAACCTGTTAGAACGAGTTACACCAAACGACATGGATTATTTAGACAACCCTGGACCAGACTCACTCTTCCAGTTGACGAACGGTCAATTTTTCCCGTCAACAGAACCCTGCCTCGACTAAGACCAACCCTCACTAAAAACAAATGATGGCGGTAATAGCTAGCTCCAACAGGGATGCTATCCTCCCAGTGAGGTAGAAAAGAACAACAGAATGGGTTTCTGACAATTAGGCTTTATTCGAAGTTCAGACACTGAAACATGAAAAACAAAACACATCCTAACTTATTTGCACAACTTCTAACAAACTTAGCATAAACTCAGGGCCTTCACTTCGGGATTCAATTTTCTGCTGACAAACTAACTAGAAAATGCCTAACTTGAGAAACAAAATAAAATGACTATTTATAGTGACATGTGACTTAAGCAGAATTTATTGCACCAAATAGTGTTTGATTAGCCTGCCGTTTACAGGACCCTAACCAATGCCTTCTCCATCAAGCTCTTCTAGAAAATAAGGGTTGTTCCCGCGATATGCACTAATTCTGAATGGACCCGTCCATAGATGATCAAATTTTCCGTGCTTACCTTTGTCTTCGTTCTTCACATCCTATTTCAGCACCAAGTCCACCATCTGAAAATCCTCCTGCTTAGAATGCTTGTCGAAGGTTTTCGTTATCCTTTCCTCGTGGAGATTTGATCAATTGTACACCTGCTCCCACATCTGCTATGTGTGAATTAGCTGATTTATCCTCCTATGGGCGTCATCTGGCTCGGCCTCCTACTCCTGCAACAAATTTATGACGGGTAACCCCAGTGAGGTGGAGAAAACCGCATATGCGTTGTATACGATTTGGAATGGAGAGGTCGAGATGGACTTCTTGGTAGTGACCCTGTCCACCCGTAACACGTGTGCCAGGCCTTCTTGTTGTCTTGTAGGAGTCTTTTGACGATCCTGGTCAATATTTTATTCGACGATTCTGCTAACCTATTTCCATGTGGGTAATACACTGTAGAATGTCTCAGGGTTATTATTGTTGGGAAAAACACCCTACGGGCTAGCAAATAGAGTTCAGACTTTGCATGTAGATTTGACCGAATATAAATTACCTTCTACCTACATCCCTAGATTTAAATCCCCTTTTCTCAGTAAATGCATGGAAAGATCCATCTACCTTGTTACTGGCGTTTGATGTTGATCCTCCGTTGTGCTTGATTACTTGTTCACAATGCTCCTTCCAAAGATGACCTACACTCAAGACAAACAACAACTATGCATGCATGCTACTTCTATACTAATGGGTTAGAAATCAAACATAAACTAATCAAACCATAGAAAGTTCATGAATTTGGGACGGGAAAAGAATTCTCTTTATTACTTAAAATGAGTCAACTTACAAAAGTTTAGACCGGCCACCACTCCTTGAACCTGATCCTGGGCTCCTCTTCTTCTGTCCTTCAACTGCTTTGCTTTAAATCTCCTTTGGAATTAGGAAAGGATAAAGGGTTGGGACAATGGAATACGTACATGGGCAAAGTTTCTTTTCTATATTGTTTCCTCCTACAAATGGTACCCCTACCCCTTCTTTTATAGGCTAGAAAGAGCTAGGTTTTTGGACGAACCCTCGTCCATGCATGGCCAGGAATTTCAGTTAACTCACCCATAGCTTTTTGTTCCGTCGGCAACTTTCCTTTTTTCGTGCTTTTGTAGGTACATGCAGGTTGTTGTGAGTCAGTCAGCGTGTACACGCATGCAATGATGGGTTAGGGCGCGTGGGCCTTTACACAAGAGGATTTTCAAAGAGTTGTTTCAGCAGAGTTTTGGCAAACAAGGGATATGAGTTGGCCTGATGCCAGGTAAGCATGTGTGGTGCAATTTAGGGTTATAACAGTTATGTTGTAATACTGACAAAACTTCTCCATCTTCTTGGACTTGAATGCGGTTGCGTTATCTGTTATGATCTTGATAAGGCATCCAAATCTCGATAGGATGTTTGTCTCCAGAAATTGAATGATGACTCTGTCGATAGCTTGCTTCATTGGGATCGCTTCTATCCATTTCATGAAGTAATATGTGGTCATGAGTATCCATTTGTGCTACACCGAGGATGGCAGATGGATCTCCCATATAAAATCCAAGCCTCATTGCATGAAAGGCGCTTCGACCGAGGTTAGTTTTAGGGGAAGGGGCTGTAGCTTTCTCCTCCCATCGAAAATCTGACACTCATTGCAATTGGAAACTTCTTTGTAAACGTCTGCGAAGATGCTAGGCCAATAGTATCCTGCTCTTAGGATTTTATGTGTAGTGGTTTTCCAGTAATGATTTCCTTCGTAGCCACCTTTGTGGAACTCTCTGATAGCTCGTTTTGCGTCATTTTCCAGCAAACAACTCAACAATATCCCTCCGGGATCTTTCCAATATAGTGAGTTATCCAAGATGCATAACTTAATAGCTTTGAGTTTTAAGAATCTATCCTTGGTCTTACTTAAACCCGGAGGGGATTGCAGATTTCTCAACACATAGATGATGTCTGTATACCAAATCAATGAACTCTTGAGAAACCTACATAGTTGTTTCTTCTTGAGGGTTCTCTGATAGATCAATGATGAAGTTTATTCCCACGACGTCATAGTCTGACTGCACCATCAACTTTGCAAGGCCCTAACCTTTGATCAACTTCATGGGCTTGATTTCCAAGTCATATTCCATCATGGCCACTATCCACTTACCTCTTCTTCCCTCAGGGTCAGGCTGAGTCAGGATATCCTTGACTAAGTTGTTGGGCATGTAAGCGATAACATGGGAGTGTAATATGTACATTCTGAAATCCTTCAGGGATTTCACTAAGGCATATGCTTGTTTCTCCATGATGTTGTACCTTAATGGAGACTCCCTCAGCGTCCTACTGAAATAGGTTATATGCTTCTCAAATTTTTGCTCGTCTTTTTGTAACAGCACACCGACAATGGTATGCTCCGAGGCGAATGAAAACAAGATGAAGTCTTTTGTGAAGTCTGGGTTGGCCACCATAGGAACTTTAGTCAGTGCTACCTTGATGTCTTCAAATGATTTTCTGGCTTCAGGGTTCCACTTAATCTCGTTCCCCTTTCTGATCATCCAGGTGATATGTTTTATAATTTCCGCCAGGTTTGGGATGAATCTTCTCAAGAAATGTACCTTTTCCAGGAAGGATTGCACCTCTTTCCTATTGCGCAGAGTGCCAATTTTCATAATTACTTCAACCCTATTGGGGTCTATCTTAATACCCTCCTTTGAGATGATGTTCCCCAACAAATTCCCTTATTGAATCCCAAAATGTGACTTTTGTGGATTCAATGAAATGTCGAATTTCTTGCATTTATGGAACACCTTATTCAGATGCTCGAGGTGTTGTTTGTTAGAGTTGGAGTACACTATGATGTCATCCATATAGATAACGATAAACTTGTCCTTTTCATCAACAAATTTTATGTCCATCTCCCTCTGGAAGGTAGCTCCAACATTCATCAAACATAAAGGAATCTTAACATACATGAACGTCCCCCATGGTGTGGTAAAAGTCATCTTTTCCCTATCATCCGAGTGTACCGGGATCTGATTGTAACCCGAAAAACCATCCAACATGGACATCTTCTAGGACCCTGCCACCTTCTGCAGAATACAGTCCATTTTATGGAGCGGGTAGTGGTCCTTGAGGGACACTTTGTTCAGGTTTCGAAATCCACACACAATCTTATTTCACCGCTTTGTTTTCTTACAGGCACCAAGTTGGCCACCCACTTCGAAAATCTTAAAGAAACATAATTTTATCTTTGAAGAGTTTCTTTACCTCATTTTCGATTAGCGGCAACAACAAGGTATTTATCCGTCTCATCTTTTTTTTGAAGGGCCTCTGGTCTTCTTTGAGAGGAATGACGTGTTGAATCACTTTGGTGTCATAAACCTTGAAATTGTCATAGCTCCAAGTGAAAACATAGGGGAAATACTTCATGAGCTTGATATAGTCTTGTTTGACCTTTGGACTAAGAGTTTTCGACAATTTGATTATTTTTGGGTTCTCCTGAGTCCCGATGTTGCAATCCTCAACATCTTCGTCATTTGTAGTGATCTTGGGGTTCCTGGCCACATCATTTTCATCAAACAACTTTTCCAACGGAACCAACCCTTTTGGGATGAAATTATTATTTAGTTGTATTATGTCCCTCCCAGCTATCGAGTTCTAGAGAGGGTCGTCATTAATGCGCGCATATGCGCTCCCATCTTCGTCACAACAACATTCATCATCAATGTTCGTGTTAGCGAACTCATCGCTCATTTGGAGAAATATCTCCACCTGTTTTTTGTCCTCAAACACCTGCTAGTATTTGATATTATCGGGCACTGTCGGCATGTGTTTGACTTCGATATCATACTTTCTGTTTGGAAAAATGGGGATTTTAAAAAATGAGGTTGAGGTAGCCAGGGAATCCGCAGTATGATTTTTCCCCCTCGGAATGGCTGACAAATTATATTCTGAGAATTCTTCGAGGAGGTCTAGCACCAGGTTCCTGTATGCTCTCAGCCTAGGGTGCTTGGATTGATATATTCCCTTTACATTGTTTATAACTAGCTCAGAGTCTCCATGCACCAATATCCTTTTTGCACACAATTCTTTCAATACTTTCAGACCCAGAATCAATGCCTCATACTCAACCATGTTATTTGTACAGTCGAAAGCAAGCTTGTATGAGCAGAGTTTTGAACCTACCTTAGGAGGACATATCCACATGCTAACCCCTACTCCTTCCTTGCTGATGGATCCATCTAAACTCATGTTCCATATCTCTTTCTTCGTTCAATTCCTTGGGTCTGTACACTTTGCACAATTTTGTCATCAATGGTCATGACAATTGTCGATTCTTCCTCTTAAAAACTCAAGTCATCGTAGAAAATGGAAGAGTTGATGCCAGTATCGACGGAGTAGATGGGGTGGTTATTTGGCCGTGTCTTACTTCTTACCATGTACTTCAATAGTACTTCTCTGTATAACCATCTCTCCTGGCGAAAGACATGAATGGTAGCATACAACATGTCCATTTGCAGAGTTCCCTTTAATTTCGTAGCCCACGACCTGGATAATAGCATGCCAAACCTAGGGGGTATATCGTCCATGACCATGTTCTTTGAAGGGATTTGGCCCAGCAATATGACCAGGCCTTTAATGAGACACAAACATTTGACTTTCCTCGAATCGAAAGAGGAGAGGTCCTTATAGGGCCTGGTGAAGTCCAAACCCAACTCTTCCATGATTACTTTTGGCATGAGTTTGTGTGATGTTCTTGAATCTAGCATGGTGTTATGCAGGGTCTTGTCATGGACCTTTAGAATGACATAGAATGGGGGAAATTCCTCAGTGTCATTTGTCTCCTCTACTCGCGGACCAAATAAAATAGCAGGGTGATCATCCTGGACATTCAAAGTGTCAGGGGTTTCTCCCATTTTCATCATTTTAATAATGTGCTCCCAATACTCACCCTTTTTGATAAGTTCATTGAATGGGACATAGATTTTGATCTTGGCCATTTCACTCTCAAAGTTAAAGGGGTAAGAGACCCTTTCTATCTCTCAACCATGCGTTTCCGGACTTGTCTTCGACGTTTTCTTCGGGGCTTCCTCCTTTGACTTCACCTTTTCAACCACCTCCTCGGTCGGGTTGTTTGAATTCAAGTGACTTGTGGAAGGGGTATCCACTGGAGGTTTCCTTATGGGATTTGTCTGTTGAGGCTCCCTGATGGGATTTGGCTGTTGAGCCTCTCTAATGGGATTTGACTGCTAAGACTCCACAAGAACCTTTTTTCTTCTGAGGTTGTATTTCTTTTGGAACTGCATAATGGCGTTGTGATAACCTTTCCTAAATTCTTCCATTTCCCAAGATAGCGCATCATTCGTTTCTAACATAAAATCGTTGTTTTTGCTCATATATAGATCGTGTTCCCTCTTTGTCAAAAACACGCGTTTGTCTTTGTCATTGTAGCAGCGCATTTGATCTTCAAACATTTGATTGAAATCTTCATCCACTTAATTTTTTTGGAATGGGGGCCTTATTGGTTGGTCTCCCTGATCCCTTTGTTCTCTCTTCTTGATCTGCGGGACCGGGCCTCTTCTAAAATTTTGATTCCTAGGCTTGGGGTCATGTTGTTCTTGGGCAGCGGGTTTGTTTCCCATGGACATTATTTCCATCAGTTTCTCCATCGTCTTCATCATCAAGTTGAATTTGTCATCCGAGGAACAAGATGTCGATGGTTGTACGTCCCCTTGGGGTTTCTTATTGCCTCTGTTGAATCTCTGTTTGATCTTCCCCGACGCAATCAGGTTTACCTTGACTTCGATTGCGTCGCTCATCATGGCATCTAGATTGTTTTATCTTCTTTCTCTCAACAGCAAGGATAAATCATTTTCGAAGGAATTGACGTATCGTAGTTTTGCAGCCCCAGGAGGTGGGTGGAATTCTGTGGGAATTGAGTTATAAAACCTCATGAAACGGGCTGAGAATTCTTGCACCATCTCCTCCGATGCCCTCTTCATATTAGTGTACTGCCTCAATAGCTGCAAGGGGTTCTTCTTGTCTCCCCATCTAGTAATGAAAGATGTTTTGAATGCAGCAAAGTCTGGAATGCTTGCTACTGGGAGGGCTTTGAACCACTTCCTCACCTCCCCCAAAATACTGTGCATGAACAATCTCGTTTTCGCTTCTGCGTAGTCTACCTCCTCTAGGTCGACGAAATCATTGAGCCAATCTAGATGTTGTTGGGCTGAAACGTTTCCTTCAACATCGTAGAGCTTGATCCTCTGGTTGTAATTCTGGGGTAAGTCATATAGTTGGGTTGGCAGAACAAGGGGGGAGAATCTGGCAGCCATGGCTTTAGGAGGATTAGAGTTTTGGGGGAAATGGTACTTGATCTCAATATGCTTGGACCTGTCATGACACACTGGGTTCTCTAACAACCTTATGCAACTCTGGTTGTCACAAAGGATACAGGTCACCTCCAACTCGAGATCAAACAATCATGTAATAATCTTCTGAATCCACACTCTTCGCCACAAACTGAACACATTTCTACATACTCTTCCTCTGTAGAACTAAGTGCCACACAAGTATGCTTCCTACTGAGCCATGAGATCACAACTGATCCAAAACTAAATCAACATTTGAATGTACTCTTCCGATCTATGACACTGCCTACCCAATATGAATCTATATATCCCTGTAGTCTTATCTCACGATCCGAGATACATCTGAGTCCATAATCAATTAAACCCTTCAGGTACCTCATCACATGTTTTTCTACAATCAGGTGAACATGTTTAGGCTCAATGATGTACAAAATCAATGTGTTCACTGCAAAACATATATGTAGCCTCATGTTCGTTAAGTACATCAACGTACCAATCATCTATCCATACATGATAGTATCCATTGTCTTTGAATATGTATCACTCAATAACTTTAGATTCATCACCATCAATGTAGGCATGGTTTTACAATCCACCATTCTGAATTTCTTCAGAATATCTACAACATATTTTCCTTGGAATAGGAAAATCTCATCAGGTTTCTGCCACACTTCTATACATAAGAAGTAATGGATCATGCCTAGGTCTTTCATCTCGAAATTTTGTGCAAGCTTCCTCTTACTCTTAGTGATGAGCTTCTCATCTCCTGTTAGAAACAGGTCATCCACATATAACAATAATATCATTGGTCCACCATCCATAATCTTGTAGTAAAGGCTGGAATCCTCTTTACTCTTGGTAAATCCCAAGCTCATCAGGAAACTGTCTGATCTGGAATATTATGTCTTGGGTTCCTACTTAGGCCCATACACATATTTCTTCAATCTATATACATGAGACTCCTTCTCATGTATCTTGTGTTTTCTCTATGTATATTTCTTCTGACTACTAGAGAAAGTGTCTTGTCATAGTCTTATCCATCTTGTTGGGAGAATCCTTTGGACAAAAATTAGGATTTGTACATTTCTATGCTACCATCAATAACATGTTTGATCTTTTAGATCAATTTGGAAATCACCGCTGACTTCCCTTCTGGTATCAAGGCAAAAAATACATATCCCATTCCTTATGTTTGGCTTCCTTTTCTGTCACTGAAACTAGGGAATCTTCCCAAGAGGTCTCATATCTCCTCAAAGCCTCTAAATCTTTGACATAACCTCCTCAACTCATGACACATGTCTCTCAATCTTGGAAGACGTCTCTCTCTCCCATCTGAATGAAATTATCTAAGCCACCAACTCTTACTGAGATCAGGCTCACTCTGAGTCTCTATAATATTGAGATCCATATACTCCTCTGTATGTGATGATTTCCTTTGAAATCTCCTATGAATGGTCCTAGGGAGGCTGCTCCTCCTTACTGGATCACGAGGGATGACTACGCATGAACTCTAGCTCCTTCTAAGGTGGTACTTGGTGGGCTCGCCTGCCTCACCATTGGTGGAGCCATATGCTCCTCATTATATGGCTCGTCAATGCTATATGGATTTGCATCCTGCAAAGTGTCACATGACCATTTTGGTCTCTCCCTGGGTACTACAATGATTCTTGGTAGGCCCTTCTGGCTCTACTAACTTTTACAGATGATCTAAAGAGTGATCAACTGCACTAGAGGGATTTCTTCAGTAATATTTGGATCCTTCCTCTCCTTACAATCAATCTCCATATGAGATACTATGTATCTCACAAAAGTAACCTTCTTCATCTTATTTTTCTTTGGTACATGGATGTATATGGTCGTGTATACAGCTTCTTATCTCGATAGGATACTCCATGTCTCAAACTAGATACCATATAATATGTTGTCTCCTGCAACTGTCACTATAGCTTCCCTTAGAGTTATCACCTGTGACCTTCCCAGAACAAGGACAACAAAGGGGAAAACAATAGACAAGAATAATACTCTTATAATAATAAAAACAAGAACGAGAACAAATAATCACAATAGCTCCTTCTTAGAGCTATTGCTTGTGACCTGCCTGGAACAAGAGCTAATATATAAATACAATAATAAGAAATAGGAACAACACTCTTCTAGTGTTGTGATCAATCATTCCTTCATGGTAACCTCCATGGAATTTATAAAATAACATGCTCGAGACAAGAGCAACAAGAGAAAAACGTATAATAGCATTTTCATAAGAACATATCTATGTCAACAAGAATAAAAGGAAATCTTATGGTAATCATCATATTATTACCAAGGTGACCTTCCTGGAATTAAAACAAGAAGTATCTCCTAGCAGTAATAGAACCTTTCAAGGATTGTTGTCACAACTAGTATTGTAGCAATTATCAAACTTGATATATGGAAATTGGAAACTTATTAATTTAATCAATCAAACCTAGAACCTGGAGTCTTATCTTCAAGAACGAGTGTTGTTGATTTTATTTTGAGTCTCCTTCACTCAAGATGACAAGTATTCTCTTCAACCTATCCCCTATACTCAAGACAATATGCTTTCTTGACAGAAATCTAAGTTAGATAATATAATGCAAATAAACTCTAAAATCTCAACCTTAATCAATATAATACTTTGAATAAATTTGGTTTCTAACTTTAACTTTGAACATAGGTTAGTATGATAATCATAACTTCGATAGACCAAAATACAACTAGATGTTCATATGATCACAATAATGCCATAACAACTAGAGGCATATAAAAACAATCAAACCTGGAGTGTGTTGTTCCTCTAAATGTGATGGATTTCAGATCCCTCTGGATCTACGATTATTGCTTAGACAAGATATCCCTTCTCCTGCAATCACACTCAAAATAGTGATACAATTTAAACATATATAAGTACATACTTATGGCAGCATCGATAAGCAGTGGAACCATCTAGCAACAACGACAAGCAATCATGAACCTTAAAACTTCAAAGGTGCTCCAACTTGTAATCTAAAGGTAGTTGGATATGCTCTAGGGTAAGGTGCACTAGGAAAACCAAAAATTAGGCCCAATGTTTCACATAAACCTTTACTACAACTGGTATTCCAAATGGCACTGCAATTGGTGTTTAACTAGTGCTACAGCTGATACTGCAACTGGTTGGAAGGAACTGGCACTGCAACTTCAGAAATTGCAGATCTCATCTGAGGGAAAGATACACCCTACTTAGGAAATATTCTTAATGGGTTTAGTAAGTGCTCAACGAGCTTGACAATGGGGGAAACTGAGGATGTTCCTTCTAGAGGTTAGACTATTATGAAGGAAACCATTTCTAATACCATGTTAAAATTTCGGTATGCTCATTTAACCATAGACAATGTCACATCATTGTCACCCAACCATAGGAATTCACATATGCCAACCCCGAGCACACTAACCTTTACTTAGAATAATTCCATCAAGTCTACACTAGAACCAACATATAAACCTTAGCCACAATAATGCTGCAACAAAATCACAATAACCATACAAAGATAGTGTACCTTACACCAAGAGAAGCACAAAAGAGATACCAAAAATACTACTACACCATTCCTCCATACTTGCGCCCTCTCCAGCTGCAACTGCATCTCTCCAAACTTGCACCCTAGCTACTAGTGCAGTTCCTCCTTAGACTTGTGCATTGGCTAAGTGAGTGAGTGTACAAATGAGCTAAGGTGTCACCTTATTTATACTTATTCTTCCAGTGAACTTTTCCAACAGGGAAGACTTGTCTTTTCTGGAAAATATAATTTACTTTGACTTTTCTGGCAGGGTCAATTTCTCTTTCTAGGTTTCTTATTTCTTTATTATTATTCTCCTTGGGCCTACTTCTCTTCTAGGGTTTCCACACAACTGTTTAATGGTTCTCTCACTTACGTAATATTCTAATCTAATTACAAAGGTTACACTTGGAGGTTAATACCTCCCACAGCTACCAAAACATCAACAGTCCTTAATAATAGAATCTAAGGTTGATTAAATCTAAGCACAATATTATTCTAGGAGTTAAATGAAACAAAAGAAAATACAACTAATCTAAGAAATTAATTTTTTTGCAGTGTTTAGGTTTATTTTAGGTTTACTTTAACTTTCTAAAATAAAAAGGAACACATGCAAAAGACAAAATGCAAAAAATGAGACAATCCCCCCGGGGGTGGGGTGATGAGAGGTCTAGTGAGTGATCCCACTATTGCTTTTGAGTTACAAACATTTTAGAATAATTTTTTATGGTATTTTATATATTTAAGACCATGCAAACTTACAAATAGAGAGAAATAATATTGGAAGAAGGTTAGGTGCCTTGGGTGATCCCGGATACTCTGGATCCTCGAAAATCGGGTAGAGTTTCCCCTTGGATGTTCATCAACCATGAAAAAAAAGCAAGCTAAAGTGGATAATATATTCCGAAAAGTGATTTTGGACAACCTGCAAAAGGTGTTAGTTTTTTGCACAAAAAATACCAAGTGAAAGCAATGTGAAACATTAGCAAAATCAACCAAGAAAGAAAGTGGAATGCTAGCTTTCTTAGTGGATTTTGTTTGTTGTTCGGGACAACAAAGAATAAGGCATTAAGATTGCAAAATATATAATTTAGATCTCTTAAAATTGAAACTATCTTATGGCCTTAAGATTTAACTATAAATTACTTGCTAAGAAGAAACTTCTATTCTATATCTACTTGGATTAATGAAAACTTGTAATTGCAAACTAGATCTACCATGCATGCAATGCAAAAGTAAGATATACTTCTGATTTACGATTAAAATAAATATCTACTTATGCATGCCAAATTAAAGTATCAAGAAAGTATTTGATTCTTTTGAGAAGGAGAGAGAGAGAAGCTTGGTAATGTGGAATCCTTGGGCTATGGAGTCTTCCGACGAAAAGATGAGGGACTTTGTTCTCAATAGGCTTGAATCTTGTGGAATATTGAACTCAAATCAACCACTTCTCCAAGTATGAGGACGACCTATAAAACTTGTAAAACTTGCAAACAATCCGTAATATTGGTGCTCCCTACACATGAAATCTAGATAGCATGTTAATTAACCAAAATTTGCATGCAAATCCTTAATCACATATGTAAAAAGAAAAAAAAAATCTAAAAAACAAACTAGCTTAGAAAATATTTTCCTATTGGGTCACAACACCCCTTCAAAGGCCAACTTACGAAATTATAATGCAAATAACTAAGCTATGGTTACCTCATAAATTTAAACATGAACATCAAGCATCCACACAAGTAATGCAATCCACCATATTGACCTCCAAAGTATTCTTTATTCCAAAAGTATAACAATACAATACAATCAACAAGCTAGATCCCAAATCTCATTAACCAAAGAGAGGAGAGGAAGGATGCTTAAATAACAAAGAGGGTCGCACTTCCCAACGGGGAGGGTGCTAATCCCAAGATGGATGAGCCATATGGATGCATAGATCTTTACCACAAGTCAAGTAACTCAAGCAAGGCACCACCACTCAAGTGAATAAGGGTAGAGAGGGAGCCACCTCTCAAGAGATAGGCGTATCTCTCCTTGGGATTGGCACCCTCAAGGAGAATGCACCACCTCTTGAGAGGGATGACGCACCACACATAGGGATATCCATCAAATCAAGAGAAATCACCACTTAACTCTCCCTTACTTGCATCCAACTCTCACTAACAGCTAGTGAGGCTAAGTGAACTTAAGACAAGTCAAAAACATGTCTTGGACATGTTTCCTTAATAATAGGGAGCTGATTTATTTGTCTTTTATTCACCTTTTTTGAGTAAAAATGATTTTTGATGAGAAAAAGTCAATTATTTTTCTCAAAAATGGGGTATTATGGGTTAGAAAACGATACCCACCAAGGCATATAACACTTCCTAGTACCACTTTTTTAAAATTACACCAATTCACAAGGTAAAAATCTTGTTTGACAGGAAATTTTACGACTTATTAAAACAATTAAAAAATCCTAGAGGGACCTAATCCATGTCCATAAGAATCTAAAATAATTATTATCATGGTAATATACATTAGACACTAGACTTAGAAAAAAACACACTAAGGCCTAACCATTAGTACACACTCTAGCTTTAGAGGAATGAGTGAAAAAACTTAGAAAATTATAAATTGCTAAAAAGCAAGATATAATTGACCAAGTGAAAAAAAACACTCTAGAGTATGCACTAATGACCAATTCTTAGGGAGATGAGTCTTTTATATAAGAAATGCCTCATGCTAACTCATTTTATTGCAATTCCCCCATGGGGGTATGGAACATACATAACAAAAGAAGAAGAACAAAATTAAGGAGCCATAATGATAGGTTGGACTTTTGAACTCTGATTTTGAACAAGTGCCTTGTTCAATCTTTGTGGATCATCGTCAATCCTGCATGGTGCAAGTAATGAGGTAAAAGGGTGGAATTTCTATTGCATATTTAGACGATTCGAAATGAAATTTCATTTAAGTGTGAGAAGCAAGAGATTTCCTTTAACTACTATGACAAAGTGTGTATTATGGTCAATCTAACCCTACAAATTCAAGTGTAGGTAGAGATATGCTCTCTAGATTTTCAACAACTAAGGTAGCTATTAGATCATTAGGATCAAGGTCCCCTATATCATGAGTTTTGTATTGTTGAAACCAATGTTTCTAGAGTGCAACATAAGATCGGGAGCAAGATCTTTTGGTGCACCATTTCTCAAAAACCATAGGAGAAAAGAATCCCAAGAGCATTTTGTATATTGTTTATATTGTTTATAAATTATAAGCCCTGTATATTCGAAAAAACCATTCGGAATGCCAAATTAGTTGCAAAAAAGATGAAAACATACATGTTTGTGTTACTTGTAGAAAACAAGTACATTATTATGAATTCACAAATGTCATCATAGTAATCATTGGAGCATCAACCACTTAGTACTACACATATAGCATCAACCATTTAGTACTACACAAATAACATCAACCATCTAACATTTACAAACTTGCAAAGTTTTAAACAAGAACCGAAGAATAGGAAGTATACTACAAATTTATGAATTGAAATAGGCCATATTGACCAAAGAATTATTTTTACAAAATAGGTATTTCATATTAGAAAATATAAATTGAAGTTTGTTGTCATCCTAATACACACCTACAAACGTGGAGAAGTCTCCAACCCACTCAGTGTGTCCTTGGAGGCACAAACCTAAATCCAGACTCACTGTCACCTCAATCTAGATTCCTTATGTCTAGGCTCACTCCTAGGGAAGCCAAGGGGGGTAGACCCTATTAAACTATTTGAAGGTTTTTTTTAAGTTCTAGGATTTAATTAAGTTATCAATTAGGGAGACCCAACCCAATGACAAGCAATCGTGCAGATGCAATATTTCAATGACAAGCAAACCTTTTACTTAACAAAACAAGAATTAGACTAGTGCTTAAAGATTATCCAATCCCAATTATTCCAATATACAAAACATAAATATATATATACAAAGCAAGATACTTCTACAAAAATGAAACAAATTTACAAGATATCTACACAATGAAGTGAAGGACAACTTTATACTCTAAAGAATTATGTTCAAATGAATAAAGAGTACTTGAAATGAAAGATACTTTGAAAATAGTTATTCACATGAAATAAAATTGCTTGAAAAGTAAAGGAATGGTGGAAAATCTTGAAATGTAGAAAATGTGAGTTGAAAGTGTTGCAATATGTGTAGGTTACTTTTAATAGATTTTTAGGTCTCTCTTTGAATTAGGGGCAATTAGAGGTGAAAGTTGCAATCCTAAGCTTATATTACTACCCCAAATCCTTATCCCTTCAACCAAGAGGAAATGTTGGGTGCTCAAGAAGGGAACAATAAGGTTCCCCTCTAGCTCCATAGGTCAAATCCAAGATGCTTGGGCGCTCAACAAGGAGGACACATAGTGCCGTGAAACTGTCCCTGGATTCAACCCCTTCTAGCCTCCAAAGTCACCCCTTTTTAATGGTTTTAGCAATAATAAAACTAGGTGTTTAATTAGAGTAGCCACACAGTCCTTTTCCCTTTCTTGTTACCCAAGATCCACAAAGTGGAAAGGGGAGGGAATACGGGGCAAGAAGTTTGATTACTTTGGAAAAGGAAATTCTAACTAGCCGTCATGATATTGCAAGGGTGTCTAAGCCACCCACATGCAAGGTGTGGGCACAAATGAATAATTGAAATAACTTGAAATAAATTAAATGAACAATCTAGCCACACAATGTTTCCTTAAGGACAAAGGTGGGCGGAAAATAAAATGAATTTGCAAACCTCACAACTATGGCACAATGTGGAGGGAAAGCCTATCGATTTTGTGACAAGGCGGGTAAATAATTTGGAAATAAAATAGAGCAATCTAACACTAGCCACTCAAACTTCTCTTTGTGGGAGAAGTGGGGCAAACAAATTAAGCAAAACAGAAAATTAAATACCAAACTAGCCAACACGATTTTGCAAGGGTGGCAAAGCCACTCACATGCAAGGTGTGGGCATAAACAAAACTTGCAAATAATTTACAATTTACAACTTATAAAAATGATAAAAGAATGCAAGCCCAAGAGACTCTCTTGGGTTTCTTACAATGATTTGGAAAGCAAGGAGAGGGAAAGGTTTTGCACCAAAGCATTTGGATGCTTCCTTGAGCTCCTTATGGACAAAATTGGGCATCACCTCCCCTTGGATTGGTGAAAACTTGCAAAAAACAACAAGTATAGTGTGCTGGAAATTGCTAGAAATCACTTCAAATATGTTAGTATTTGTTAGCATCTAAAACATAAAATTTTATACTACACAAAACTTGATTAGATCGAAAGATTTAGAAGAGAAATAAATGCAAAAATTATGTAAAAGAATGCTGAAATAATATCAGAAATATTAGTGAAGAGAAATGAAGCTATTGGAGTCCTCGATTCCAATATTTGGTAACCTGCAAAGTTGTAAATTCTTGCTACACAATAAGGCAAGAAAGTGATTCCCTTAAAATGGTTTACAAACTACGTTGCAAACTCAAAGAAAAGAAACTCACATAGATCTACAACAATACTACTATAGATATATCCCCAGCAAAATACTTTGCTTGGGGTTTTTCAAGTAAAACAATGTGTGCAAAATAACTGCAAACTGAGAAATATTACCTCACAAGAACACCACACAAGAACACCAAGACTACTCCAATACAACACCACAAGGACACCAAGAGTTACTCCAAAGCTTCACTTCTATTACTGAGAAGAGTGGTTGCAATATTTCAACAATATTACAAGAGAGAAAATGGGGGAAGAACAAGAGAGAGTGAGGGGAAAATTGGGAAGCATGGAGTTGCTATGAAATTTTATCCCTAAAATGAGAAGAGAAGGGTTTGTTTTAAGGGAGAGAGGGAGAGGAGACCCCCCTTGCATCCTCTCCAAGTGTCATTTCCAAAAGAGGGAGGCTCACTCAAGGGGGTGGGCACCATGAGAGAGGGGAACTCCCATTAGGAGAGGAAACTCAAAAATTGGGGAAGAAACACCCTCTCCTAAGTTTAAGCCTCTCTCTAAATCCCCAATGGGTCACCCAAGGTGTGGAATAGGCCCCCCATGTGGTCCCCATCACCAAATGGCTAATCCAATGGAGATGGTGAGCCCCGCAAGAGACAAATTCGCCCCCCTCTCTAAAGTTAAGTTGTATGAGAGGTAGTAAAGGGGGTATTTGATTTATTTGACCCCCTAATACATAGAAATGACTTAGGAAACAACTTTTCCCCTTTTTCTCATGTTTTACAACTTTTGGCAATATTTGGCATTTTTAATTTAGTCAATTATTTGCTGATTTTTAACTGACTTAGACTCCTCATGGACATTGACCTAACAAAACTTGACCAAATGAATTGAAGCTTGATACAAGGCTATAGGGGGTAATAATACATTTTATTTGAGTACCCATACCCCTATACAAAATCACCAAGGACCAAATTTTTTCACTTTACATCAAAACTAATTAAAAATTTCTCAATTTACATATTTTTTATTATTAAAAAATCCTATCAAAACTTAACAAAATTCCACAAGAATCTAGGAGAAGCCTATAATGGTCATATACAACAATTTAATCCCTTATTCACCTATTGGGCTCGATCATTAGAACACCTTTCATCACTTTGGAGGAAATTTGAGTGAAAAACTCAAGTAATTAAAATTGCTCAAAAAGAAAAATTAATTACCCAAGGGAAAAAACACTCTATGAAAGAACTTCCCTAATGATAAATTCCAAGGCCACTAAATTAGAAAATTTGACCCATGCTAACATGTTACATTACAAAATTTTCCCATGCAGGGGAGTGGTCATTCTGTGGAGAGAGAGAAGTTCTAGGGGAAGAATTGCCCTGCTGAGCTAAAGGTCTTCAAACTTGTTTCACCACAAGGTACATATCTTCATGGTACATGATGTTGATAACTAGTCAAAATAGGTGGTCAACAAAGTCTATACTCTATACACTAAAAGTTTGATATGACAAGAAAAGAAGTGAAAAAATACAAATATTTATTCTAATCTACTATCTACTTTTTCGTCCTCTTTGAACCACCACGACCCCCATGTAGTTGTGGTTGTGGAGTTAACTGTGAAGATGAACCTAAGCCTAAATCTATTGTTGTTAGAGTCCTCCTAGGGCGACCATCGTAGTGGATTGGGATGGCATATCAACGTGATCATCATCATCAAAAAGAGAAATCTCCAAGTTCTCCAAAACCAAGCTCCATCCTCCAAATTGTCCTCTAGACAGTTGTCCCAAGTCTTACATGTTTTATCCATCTATGCCTATTCACAATAAAGTGACAACAACCACAAGTTTTAAGGCACATAAACTAAGCTCTCTGCCCAAATTACGTTCAACTTGTTTCCTTTGACATTGTGTATGAAATTGTAGGTGCTCCAAAACATCCCCATGGAAGAAGGTTCACAACATGTGAAAGCACCTATGTCACCAAATGCTAAAATTGTTGGGTAGAACCACCATGCATGTTCCACCATTGGAGAGAAGTCATATTTTATCTATCTCCATTTGCATGGATATAACCAAACATTTCTTGCTCATAAATGTAGTTTCTTAATTGTTGTTAATCGATATCACACTACTCATCTAAGACAAGTTTGTCTAATGGTTGCATATAACCACTATGAACCTTTGTATCCATGTGTAGTATTCTCTTCAACCCACCAACAAGCTTTGATGCTTCCAACCAATATGTAGAATAGTATTTAGGTGTATGGACATATGCTAAGGCATGGGGTGGAATATTTATCTTTTCCCATCATTTTTCCACCTCTACATGAATATGGTTATACAAGTTCACATCTCTAGGCTCAATAATGTCCTTAATTGATCGTAAACAAGGGACTTATAGCCCACTCATTTCACCAACATAGATCCTCTGTGAAATTTATTTTTGATCATTTTTCCTCTGTACTGTACAAGGATATTTGTCCACTATTCCATTTGAAATGAAAGAATTATTGTGTTTTTGTGATGGGTTACCATGGTGGTTACTTTCCCATGGTAACCAACAAGTCTTCTCTATCATCAGGTCAGGTTTCAAGACTTCACCGGTTTGAGTTCTATGGAAAGCGAAGGCCAATTCTCAACAGTGGAGAAAATTTATCTTTGCAACCAACAACATTTAATGCTCAAAGAAAACAACTCACAATGAAGTAACGATCCAAATAATCAAAGAAACATGAAAGACATCCTATCACTTCAAGAAGAGCCCACAAAATTGCAATTTCCAGTTCTATTTTTTTGTGAAAAGACAAGCATCAAATGAGTATACTCCTTCAACCTGTTGAGATCATAGCTACACCAAGATAGCCAATTATTCCTTTGTCCAGCCTATGTACAATTCCTAGACACACTACATACTCAACATTGATAGAAGTATTAGAGGGGCTTGAGGCATGTTATAGAGGATAGATTTGAATCTCATTATCACTATCATCTTCCGTCAAGGATAGGTTGAGGTACCAAACCTTCTGTTGCATGAATCCATAAATGGTGTCAACAAAAATTAAGGGAGAAATCTTTCACTTCAAATCCACCTCCACACAGACCCATGGATTTGATCTAAAAGAGTTATGTCGTCCATCTGGAATAAGAACTTTACCAAATATGCAAGCAATCAAATTAAAAAATGACCAAATATCAACCAATAGGCTTGGAAACTCCAACCACAACAAATAGTTAGCCTACCCACAGTACTCTGGATTAAAATCCACCCTCCATGACTGAACATGAGTGATGGACCAAACAATATTCCAAGTGTTGGAAATTAATTTTGGATAACATTGTGTATGAAATTTTGAAACATCCAATGTTTCGAGTGGACACTCCATCCATCATCAGGGACACAAAAAGATTATATGTTTGAGAAGAGTGTCGAGGTTTGAATATAAAGTGTTGGGGAGGTAAGTGACCATTGAATGAGAATTATGAAAACAATTAAGAAACAAATTCAAAATATTTGTTGAGATTAAATATTGGGTAAAAATAAGTTGTTGAGAATAGAGAAATATTAAAGAATTCAAATTAACTATTGAGATGAAATAATGAGTTTTTGAAAATAATAGTAATAATAATAGTAAGATTTCTTAAACTAGAGATCTGATCAATTGTCCTTCCAAACCGTAGAAAGAATTTTTTTTTTCTAAAAAAAGTGTCTGCAACTTTCAACCCTAATCTGATCTCCCGAAAAGGGATGATTTTAGGGGCTAAATTTCTCTCATGGGATAATTTTCCGTGGTTTTTCCCAAACAAATATTCATTATTATAAAAATGATTCTCCCAAATTCTATATGACAAAATTATTTTACCTTAAAAATCACCAAAATTTTATACAAACTATATAAAATCCTTAGCAATTTGAATATTTTTACAAAAATATCGCCAAACATTTTATAGATGGCATATGAAGGATTAGTGAGATTCACCAAGGTTTCTACATTTTAAAATAATTTTTCATCCTTAAAATCATCCCTGCGGAGTCCCGAACTAGCAATGGCGCTCCCCGCTCAAGGAGGAGTCCCCCCATCTTTCAGAAATGTAGTCATTGGCAGGAGTCGACCGCCCCAGACCCCTACCCTCATTTCTAACACCTAAATTTTTCCATCCCAATGGAAATGGAACAAACAAAAGAATCTAAGAAAACCACGACAAGCTCAGAATCACTCCTAGCTCAGAACCCAAAAGATGACAAGAAAAACCCATCAACTTGCATCCTACAAGCAGAGGAAATTTTGCAGTACGAAATCTTGTCGCCCCTCCTGGGGGAGGACAACCAATACATGCAATATCATTCACTCATATGCAAATTCATGGGCCTTTGGCCATCAAATAAAGACCTCATGTGGTGGATCAAAACCAGATGGAAGCCCAAAGGGGATGTCTCCCTCAAATTGGAATCGAAAGGATTCTTTACGACTATCTTCAACCTAGATGAAGACCGAGAAAGATTCTTCCAAGGATGCACGTACTTATTCAACTCTGCTGGTCTATATATGCGGATTTGGAAAGAGAACTTCAGCCCGAAAAATGAAGATTTCACTTCATCTCCGGTATGGATGATATTGTACTCACTCCCACATGAGTACTAGTGCACGCAAATTCTAGAGGGTATTCGAAACACTCTTGGACCCTTTGTTAGGATTGTAGAGGCCACCTTTCAAGGTTGATATACCTCCTATGCCTAGATTTGTGTCTACATCAATGTATCCAAATCTCTTCCAGCATAAATATGCCTCAGATATAGGGATGTAGACTAGCTCCATACCCTTGATTATGAACACATTCCCTTTTGGTGCAAAAAATGCCATACTCATGGGCACCCTTTATAGGAATTTTTGCTCAATAAGAAAACAAAGGCCCCAATCCCCAATTAGAAAAGGACAAGACAGGTTTCAAAAAAGTCCAAGAAAAGCGCAAATCCCAAAATAAAATACCTACCTATCCCAACCCCAAAGGCCCCTGCACCAGTAACAGTTTTGACTCACTAGAAAACCTCTTAGAGAAAGAAGTACCTGACCCAATCCCCTCGATCGAGACCCAACCATGTGCCCAACCTAAACAAGAAAAGAACCCTCCCGCCACTCTTTTCCCTTCTTCCCATAAGTATGACCCCCATATATAGCGCCAAGATGATCCAATGGTCCCCACTGAACCCCTAAAGGTGAAGAAGGACAAACTGGAAGATATGGATCTAGAAGATCAAGATCTGCAAGGCATAGCAACAACATGTGAACATAAAGAGGAACACTCGATACTAGATCAAAAAATCAGACTATTCCAAAGTGCCTTGATCAAATCAAGGAATAAAGAGAAAGGAACAGTGACCCAAAAAGGTAAGAACCTTGTACCTGCATCTTTAGTAATCAAAAACACTTCAAGCAAAGAAATTATCAAGGTGCCAAAAGATGATAAAAAAAGAGGAAGGTCATCCAACAAGCAACTCTTACAATAATTGAGGGAACTTCTTCTACATTCCGGAAGGATTAAGAGCATGGAGGAAAAATTCTCTTTGCACCCCCAACCTTCCCAATGAAATACATCTCATGGAATGTAAGAGGCCTTAACAACTCGAGTAAGAAAATATGCTTAAAGACCTTGATATTTGATGAAAAACCTTCTATAATGTTGTTATAAGAAACCAAGTGCACATCCATAACTATGGAAAAAATGGTCACCAGATGCTGGAGAAGTTGCAATGTCATAGCAGTATATGCCAAAGGGGAATTAGGTGGTTTGGCATCTTATGGAACCCCAGCGAAATCTCCCTCTCCTCATTCTTCACCACCTGGCATATTATATCATCCAAATTCCAACCAATAGGATCTGACCAATCTGGCTAAATCACCAATGTCTACAGACCTCAAATTGCAAGATAAATTAACCCTTATGCAATATCTTTCTCTTACAGATCCTCTCTAAGAAAGCCAGCCTTGGATCATAGGGGGAGACATTAAAATTATACCTTCTCTCCCAGAGAAAAGCAAAAGTTTAAACCGACTAGATCAAGACTCTTAAATATTTAAACAAACCATTAGTGACCTGATACTAGTAATCTAGGAAACCACTAATGGAACCTTTACTTGGAGAAACCATCGATTTGGCCAACACCATATAGCCTCCCGTATGGATCGCTTCCTCATATGATAATCTCTTCTTCAAATAAACTATGCCATAGACTCCACCATTCTCCCCTATCATGGATTAGACCATTGGACCATCAACCTCCTCATCAACATCCCAGCAAGCCACAAGAACCGACCCTTCCGCATCGAATCCTTTTCACTGACGGACCCTTCCTTCCACTCTAAATCTCCATCTTGGTGGAAGGTAGTGGAAATCAACTCAAGCTCCTCAATTTTTAGATTCCAGCAACAACTAAAGAACCTGAAACAACAAATCAAGATATGGAATAAATCAGAATTTGGGAATATATTTCAGGCCAAAAACAACTACAAGAAAGAACGAAACAAAACCAACATTAGATGATCACTTTAGGGAACTCCAAGGAGCTAGTAGAGGAATAAGTCTCACTCATGGCCCAGATAGAAACCAGAGATAAGAACGAGGAAATGCTCTAGAGATAGAAATCAAGATTCCTATGGCTATAGGAAGGGGAGAGAAACTCAAAGTTTTTCCACAATTTGATGATTCAACGAATAAATCAGAACACAATTATCTCTAAAATACCAACAAGGAAATAAATTAAGGAACCACCAAGATATCTGATTAGAACTTCTTCAATACTACAAAACTCTAATGCAAGAACCTCAGTTGATTCGAAAGGAAGCAATCTGAAAGATTACTTCGCAAATTCCAAAAATGATAAATGAAAATCATAATGAAGCCCTGATGAGGCAAACCACCATGGAAGAGGTGGATCAAGTGATCTGGGATATGCCAAAAGGGAAATCTCCTGGACCTGGTGGATTCATTGTGGACTTCTACCAAGCCTATTGGTCGGTAATAAAGAAAAAAGTCTGGGAAGTAGTGGAAGACTCCAGAAAATACAAAAAATTCCTCCCAAATTTCAACGCTACCTTCCTCACTCTCATTCCTAAAGAAGACAATGTAGAAAACCCCAAAAAAATTCTCCCTATATCTATCTACAATTTTATCTACAAGCTCATATCCAAAATCATTGTGAACAGACTAAAATCCCTCCTCCCCTCCCTAATCTGCCCAAAGCAAACAGGTTTTGTGGAAGGAAGACAACTCCTAGATAGAATAATCCCAATGCATGGCCTAATCCACTCCCTTCATTCCTCCAAGAAACCTGAAATGATCATCAAATTAGACCTTTCAAAAGCATTTGATAGCTTGAACTCGAACTATATGTTCAGCATCCTGGCCGCTTTTGGCATCAGTGAAACTTGGTTACAATGGGTTAACTCACTGATTTGTACGACCTTCTTTTATATCTTGGTTAATGGTTCCCCCTCCCCTACCCTCTCCCCAACCAGGGGTATCCTTCAGGGAGACCCTGTCTCTCCCTTCCTCTTTATCCCGATGGAAAAATGCTTGGGAAGGGCTATCAAGGCAGAAGTATCACTAGGAAACTAGAAGGGGATCTCTCTCCATGGAGAAGAATCTCTAGCCATGCATCAACAATTTGTGGATGACATAGTGTTAATGGCTACTCCAACTTTGAATAAATCCCTCACAATTAAGAAAGTCCTCCACGACTTCTTAGAAGCCTCAGGGATGTTTTTCAATGAAGAGAATTCCAACATCTTCTTCTTCAACATCCCTCAGCCAATCCAACATCATCTAACATGTATCTTAGGGTTCCAACTAAGAAATCTTCCTTCAAAATACCTAGGATTTCCCCTAACTGAGAACTCCTTAAAGAAAAAAATTTGGTAGGACCTCCTGGACAATATGGAAAAAAAAGTGGGCAATTGGTCCTTTTGTTCACTCAATACAACTAGCAGACTCATCCTCATCAAGTCAGTCTTCCAAGAAATTCCCATCTACCATATCTTAGTCATAGAAGATCCAAAATATATTCTCAGAGCGATAAGAAATATACAAAAAGACTTCTTATGGGGCAGCTCGAAAAACAAAAAAAAATGGGCATTAGTGGCATGGGAAACAATTTGTCTTCCAAAACTGAAAGAACTTCTAGGATTGAGGGATCCAGAAACTCTCAGCCAAACCCTAGGGGCTAAGATATGGTGGGGTTGGCTAACTAATCCCCAAACTCAATGGGCTAGTCTCTGGAAAACTAAATACACCCAAAATCAACAAACTAAGAAGATCAACAGAATGAATAATTCCCCTCTGAGTTCTCACCTCTGGGACCTAACATGCCATAACCATCACTTAGTTCAAGAAAATTTATTCTAGGAAATTGGCATTGCAAAGAATTCTCTTTTCTGGGAGGACGCTTGGAAACAACTCCCCAGACTGGTAGACCAACCATCTCTTCCCAAACTGTAAGCTGGAATGATAGCCCAGAATAAGTCGAGGGTTGCTCAATACTTGATGCCAGAAACAAACCCTAGTCACTAGAGTAAATGGATCCCTTACCACAACTGGACTGGAGAAATAGAAAACAACATCATAGAGGGTTTCCTAGAGTTACTTAGAAAAAGGAGGATTCGTAGCTCTGAAAAACAAGACTGGCTTTGATGGGGAAACAACTCTTCTGGAACCTTCACAATTAAAGAAGCATATGAGATATCTACCTAGAACAAGCTTCCTCAAGCTTATATTTGGCTCAAGATTTGGAAAAAAAACCTTTGGTCGAAAGTTTTGACCTTCCTTTAAATGATTTTCCTAAACAAAGCTCTCACTTGGGACAATTTATGAAAATGGGGTTTCTCGGGCCCCTCTCGATACCCTCTTTCCTAGGAGCAAGAGGAAACAACAGAGCACCTCTTAAATACATGCATTTACACGGAAAACCTTTGGACCCTCCTGGCCTTCTCTTTCAATGCTTTGGTTGCAACAGGAACTCCATAAGAGACACCATAGAACAATGGCCAACAACAATAACTTAGAACCCTATAGTCAACAAAGCTTGGAACCTCTTACCTGGATTTCTTACCTGGGAAGCTTGGAAAGAGTGCAACCGTAGGGTCTTCTGTTGAAATATTGTAACTTCAAAGAATATTCTACCTCAGAGAGAGATGAATAGTATTATTATAGTATATTTAATTAGGCCCTATTGTGCGTTAGTAAAAGTTGACTCTATTGTGCCTTGACAATTAATTATAAATTAAGAGGGTAAAGTGACATGTTGGCCCAGACCTAATTATAGGTTGGATAGACCACTATTTATAAGAGAGGAAAGTGCCTCATTTGGACACTCATCACACTAGATCTGAAACTATGAATAAGGGTGAAAGTCTTGGAGGAGTAGCTGTTGCAACTGGAGGTGACATCAAGGAGGGATCTTGGTCTATGTCTTGGTATTTCTTGGTTAAATGGTGCGCTACTCTTCCTAGTGAAGGAGTAGAGGAGGATCTTTTGTTCGGTATTTGGTCTATCTATATTGAGGAATTTTTTTCTGGGTTTTATCCCCCATGAGGGTTTCCCGGGATAATCTGTGTGTCTCTATTGTTTCTGTGACTGCCTCTCTTTCAGTGATCTTATTTATGCTGCTAATGTGCTAAATGATTATAATAATAAAGAAGAACCATAATTGCTAGTTGTATAAGTAAAAACTTGAACATGGTATTAGAGAAAGCCTGAAAGAGACCAACTCACAATTTATAAGAAGTGAATAGCCTCAACGCACCCCCTCCAAAATTCAGTTTTCAGTATTGCAGCTGCTGCAGAATTAGGGTTTCTGCATAAACCTTAAGTGTGACGTTTTCCTTGTTTGAGGAGGATGTTGGAGAAAGTAACCAAACCTAGGAACTCGCCCTAGGAGGGCACATATAGTGCTTGGATCAAAATTCTGAAAATTGAAGTTTGAGAAAATAGGTTTTCCTCATAAAACCCTAAGTTGCAGTTGCAGTATCAGTTGCAGTTGCAGTGCCATTTCCTTTATACCAGTCGCAGTGCCAGCACCAGTTGTAGTGAAATTTTTGTGAAGTGTTGGGACTGATTTTTTATTTTCCTAGTGCACCTTACCCTAGCAAATATCCAACTAATTTTAAGTTACAAGTTGAATCACCTTTGAAGTTTTAAATGTTCATGATTTCTTGTCACTGCTTGGATGGTGCCACTACCTGTCGATGCTGTCAGAGGTATGTAATTACATATTTTCACACTTTATCATTATTCTAAAGGGTATTTGCAGGAGAAAGGATTATTTGTCTAAACAACAATCGTAGATCTAGAAGGATCTCGGATCCAACACATTCAGAGGAACAATGCACCCCAAGTTTGATTAACTTGATATGCCTCTATTTGTTATGGAATTATTGTGATCTTATGAACATCTAGGTTGTATTTTGATCTGTTGAAGTTATCATACTAACCATTGGTCAAAATTAAATTCGAATTATTAGATTGATTAAAGTTGAGATTATAGAGTTTATTCCCTAACTCATATTTCTGTCAAGATAGCATATTGTCTTAGTATAGAGGAAAGGTTGAAGAAAGTACTTGTCATCTTGAGTGAAGGAGACATAGAAGAAAAGATACCTCGAGTTTCAGTTGAAGCTATTTCCATGATAGAATAGAGGAGCTACTCTCAAAGTTCAACAGATATAGTGAGAATAGAGCAGTCATTCTCATCTTCAGAAAAAGCAGCTGTAGGTGTAGAGTCCCAGTTCCAGAAGGAATAGTTGCAGAAAAAGTAGAGGACATACTCTTAGGCAGTGAGACAAATAGTTCTTTGCATAAAGCAAACAGAACCAACACATGATTATGCATATTAAGTTGTAGCTGAGCAAGTGTACCAGGTTGGTACAATGTGATGTGAAAATTTTGTTTCAAAGTACAGGATAGGAAGATTCGTGTCTGCAAGTTGAAGAAGGCTCTATATGGTTTAAAGCAAGCTCCAAGAGCTTGGTATGGTAGGATTGATAGTTTTCTAATGATCTTGGGATTTACCAAGAGGAAAGTTGATGCCAACCTTTACTTGAAGATTGTGGATGATGGACCTGTTATCCCCTATCCTAGGGATAACTAAGGAGATTGTGTCTCAAAGACCACAGGTCCTAGACGTGGTGTACCGAAAGCCATACGACTTGAGCTTGGCCCTGGAGGGCTCATTTTTTCTTCAATTCATCCTATCTATCAGCAGTATCAGCATCCATCCCACCGACCTAATCCTGAAGTAGCAGTGGGTCCTGCTCCATGAGGTAATGAGTCTAGGTATCATGGATGGTATGTGTCACTCTAATTTTTCAAGAATTTGAATATGTACACTAAACTCTCTTTTGTTTCATGATGTTTTCTTGGAAATTATGATCCTTGTTCATACCTGGGGGGGTGACAAAGTGCCATAGTAAGCTTGTTCCCTTAGGGATGAGTTTCCACTAGGTGGGTCTATGAAATCTCATCATCCATTCCTTCCATACTTACCATTTTTTCATCAATGTCCCTCTCATATTCCTATACCTTGGTTCAGGCATTGGGTTTGCCACACTAGTAAGGGTTGTAACTTTCCTTGTGGGAAGAAGGGGCTAAAGGCCCAGAGGGTAAAATTGGATGGAAAAATTTTAAATCCAAAATTAAACATTTGAGTTGCTTTTCATAGGGATTCCCGAGAAAGAAATAAAAGGCTTCTCAGTAAGAAAAGGGGACCCATAAGATAAAATAAAACTCAAGGTCTAGTTGGTGGATAACAGGTCTCATCATGAGACAACCTATTATGTCCATGGGCATGTAGTGGTATGACACTACCATCTATCTGGTCACCAAACCAGGGTAGTGGCTCTTGGTGGCATATCCAAAATAAAGTTGGTCGCATCATGAGCTAACCTTCTCATTTATGTGAAGTGCGTGTGGGTAACGTTGTCACCACTGGTCACCACACCAGGACATCGTCCCCCAACTATTCTCTTGAAAAGAAAAAGAAATAAGACAAATAATAAAAGGCATTGAATGGGCTAGGAAACAATGGCATCCATGACAAGGTGCATCTCACCCTCTACAGAGGCACCCACAGGAAAGACCTACATTTCCCTGTTATCACTGCACCCCTTACCCAAACATTCCCCTACACCATTTCATACACTTACATGAACTAGATTGGTCCTCACCTGGGAAACACCCCAAACTTAAGGAGGATTATCCCAATAGGACATCTTGAGACCCTCTCCAAACCTGGCTTGTTAAACTGCATAACATCTTTGAGCATTTTTCTGGGTAAAGGGGGGATTTGATGCACATGTTTGGGTAATTTGATTATTGGATGTGATTGAAATTGCTATTATCCCTGTGAATTATGATCCCATGGAGGGCGTACTTGTTTTTGTTGTAGGACCATGCCCAGTGGAAAGGTACATATGGGGAGATGATTAGCTCGGACCTCCATGGGGCTAAAATCCCACCAGATGGATGTTGTGACCCCAACCAGGGGCAGAGAGACACCAGAGGATGGCACCAGAAAAGAAGAAGGACTTTTCCCCCGAGACACTCTAGCAGGACTAGACCCAGGGGGGTCTTTCCCTTCCATTATGACAGTGGCCCTTGAAGGCCCCTGACGTCATCATATTAACCCTTGATGTCATCCAATTAGGGTTTGGCATGAGGACAGTTTGGTGCTAGTTGGCACGTGTGGCAACATTTGAGGCATTTTGAGCCCTAACGTTCAACATTTGAGGCCTAGTGTTCCATGATGAAGGCCTAACGTCACCCTAGAGGGGCATGACATCATCCCTAAAGTGAAATTAGGGTTTTAATTGATAATTGTCTGTCAAAACTGGATTTTTGATGTAAATTGTCCATGTCGACCTTTTGTGACCTAAAAGAAAATTAAAGTTCATTGTCATTGTATAAATAAGAGATAAAATTCTTGTTTTTTTTCATGATTCATTCATCACTCAAGTGTAGGTCTGAAATTCGGCCTTCCTTAAGTGTTCTTGGCTTAAGCTAGTGGTGCACACTTCTTGAAGGATGCAATTTTTGGTGTATTTTGGGTATTTTCATGTGGAGGGTCTTCAACTAGGGTTATTTGCTTGATTATTCTTGGTGAAGTAAGTGGAAAATATGCATTTCTTTATTGTGAATGAATGCTTATGGTTATTTTTACTTGTTTCATGTCTAAGATCATGATATTGCTTGCTTGAAACCCTAGGGGAAAGCCTTATGTTATTATCTTTTTCCCTATAATCTTCCATATGCTAAAATTTCTTGAAAGGCACCTAATTTGAAGTAGATACTAGAGCCCTATCATTGTAGCACTCTAGTAACCCTACTTCCATTGCCCAATTGCATATTTTATTACATTTTGTTCAAGGAAAGAGAAAATCGCTAGGGCCTAACCCTTGTTACTTTCTAGAAATTTTCTCTTGGAAGTGTATTTTTGAGGCCTTGGGATACCAACACCTCTCTTATCCCCTCCACCCCTTTAAAATATCATTATACAAGTGGTGATTGATCAAACAAAAACTTATACTCTTATCCTTGATCCCTATACTAACGTTTTCTAACCCTAAATTAGACTAACTCCTAAGCCAACTTTCTGTTGTAGAAAAAAATTGCTACAGCCATATAAACATACATTAATTTGGCAAATTTACCTACATAACTTGCACTAGAACCATTCAAAATTCAATTGTGATAATTGCTAGTGAATCTATTAGGTAAGTGTTAGTTTTGTGTGTGGTTTTCTTGCACTTTTGACCATTTAAATTTGTTTTTGTTGCAAAAGATGGCTACAGCCATATAACTGCAGAAAAATCTCTGTAAAAGTGACATTAAAATCTAGCTAAACATTGCCAACTTTGCTTGTGACAATTTATTATCAATTCGCCTAGTCAAAGTCACTTTTTCTTGTCTTTTTCAAGCAATTTCAAGGAATAAATCGTGTGGTTGTTATAAAATATTAATTGTTGTTATAAATTGTTGCATTGCTGCAAATTCATAATCATCTAGCTTACTTTATGAAGGTTTATTGTCTTATGAAGTACTAACAATCATTTGGTACTTGGAAAGTTCCTCGTTTGCCTTGTTGTCTTGTTCTGGGCAGGTACACAATAATATCCATTTGCTTCATCCTTTAAGACATAAAAGAAACCTTTGATTTGAGTGATCTATAAGAGGGGAAGGGTTTCCTTGTGGTTACTTGCCTTAGCCTTCTCAAACCCCCAGGTCACTGGGGACATCTCTCCTGGGGTAGTATTGACATACTCCTAAATAGAAAAGGATATCATATTAAGGTGAAAATGATAGGTTATTCCCAGTTACGCAATTTTGTATCCACTTGCCTCGGTATTTTGGGAAAGTACAAATTGTGTGATAACAGGACCAATTATATTGTTTCTTTATGTACATGTGAAGAAAATCTCATCAAAGATTGTAAGAAGAAAGCTTACTATTGAATTTGAAATGAAGGACCTAGGCCCAATGCACTATTTCTTAGGTCTTGAAGTATGGCAGAGCCTGACATATATTTTCCTTAATCAAGGAAAGTATGTTGTGAAAATTATGAAGAGATTCAACATGATGGAATGTAGATCCATGTACACTCCTATGGAGATGAATCTGAAGTTACTGGTTGATACTTTTTCAAAGTTAGTTGATGTTACTCTATACAGATAGATGATTGGCTCTTTGATGTATTTGACGAATACCAGGCTAGATATATGCTTCGCTATGAACACCTTGAGTCAATATTTGGTGGAGCCCATACGTGTTCACCTTGTAGATGCAAATCATGTGATGAGATACCTTAAGGGTACAATGGATTATGATCTCTGTTATACTGGAGATCATGACTTCAGACTGTATGGTTATACTGATTTAGATTGGGCTGGAAGTGCTTTAGATAGAAAGAGCACTTCAGGATGTTGTTTCAATTTGGGGTCAGCCATGACTTCGTGGCAAAGCAGGAAGCAATCCAGTATTTCTCTCAACACGACAGAAGAGGAGTACATTACAACATGTTCTGCTAGTTGTGAATCCATATGGATTCAAAATCTGTTTACAAGTCTGTTCAATCTAGAGATGGAAGCTACCATGATTCTATGTGATAACTAGAGTTGCATAAAGATGACAGAGAACCCAGTGTTCCATGATAAGATGAAGCACCTAGAGATATGGTATCACTACATTCGTGATATGGTGCAGAAGGGAGCTGTAAAGCTCCAATATGTTGGTACATATGCACAGGTTGCAGATGTTTTGACTAAGCCTATGTTTTGTGTGAAGTTGGAGTACTTCCGAGACAAGATTGGTGTAGTCCAAAAGGACCTCCCTTGAAAGGGTGAGTGATTTTGATGATACTATGGTATCCTGACCAACAACGGGTAGCTCTATTAGGATTTTTATCCAATGGGATTGATCATCCGTGGGAAAATATCAAAGGTCCTGTAAGGGCGATCTGTCAGAGTACTTGTGCATGTATATGCCAGCTGTGGTCAGTTGTGGTAGCTCAATTAGGATTTTATATCCTATGGAATCTTATGATTCCTGGGCAGATCCCGAAGGTCCGGTAAGGACGGTCTGTTAGAGTACCACATGGTAGCTTGTTAGGATTTTATATCCTAGGGAATATTATGATTCTTGGGCAGATCCTGAAGGTTCGGTAAGGATTACCTGTCAGAGTATCTATGCATGTATATGTCAACTGTGGTCAGTAGTGGTAGCTCAGTTAGGATTTTATATCCTAGGGAATATTATGATTTCTGGCCAAATCCCAAAGGTCTAGTAAGGATGGTCTGTAAGAGTACCACATGGTAGCTTGTTAGGATTTTATATCCTAGGGAATCTTATGATTCGTGGACATATCCTGAAGGTATGGTAAGGACGATCTATCAGAGTACCACAAATGTTGTTGTTGATTCACTTTCCTCATTTTGTTTCCACATATAGATGTTGATGTTCCAGCTTCATGTTGTTGATGATGTTATTCCAGCTTCGTGTTGTTGATTCTTTTATTCTAGCTTCATCTTGTTGATGATGTTTTTATTCCATATTCATGTTGTTGATGTTGATGTTCCATCTTCACATTGTTGATGATGTTATTCCAACTTCATGTTGTTGATGATGTTGTTGTTCCAACTTCGTGTTGTTGATGTTGATGTTCCAACTTCGTGTTGTTGTTGATGATGTTCTAGCTCTGTGCTATTGATGTTTTTGTTCCAACTTCATGCTATTGATGTTGATGTTCCAAATTCATGTTTATGTTGATGATGATGTTACTCCAACTCTGTTTTGTAGATGATGATGATGATGTTCAGTTTCTACTGATGTTGATGATGATAAAAAATTATGATGACCTATAGATATGACCGAAATTGTTCTTGATGTTTATGACGATGTCCCCTCCTCTTGATTATGTATTGAGTCCAGTCAGTTGTTATTAATGTTGTCAGTAGAATACCCTTCTTTTTAAGGGGGAGTGTTGAAACATTGCAACTTCAAAGAATATTCTACCTCAGAGAGAGTTGAATAATATAGGTTGGCCTAGACCTAATTATAGGTTGGCCATACCACTATTTATAAGAGAGGTCAGTGCCTTATTTGGACACTCATCACACTAACTCTTTAGCTATGAATAAGTGCACAAGTATTGGAGGAGTAGTTGTTGCAACTGGGGGTGACGTCAAGGAGGGATCTTGGTCTATGTCTTGGTATTTCTTGGTTAAATGGTGAGCTACTCTTCCTAGTGAAGGAGCAGAGGAGGAAATTATGTTTGGTCTTTGGTCTATCTTTATTGAGGAAGTTTTTACTGGGTTTTCTCCCCCATGATGGTTTCCTAGGATAATTTGTGTCTCTATTGTTTCTGTGATTGCCCCTCTTTCAGTGATATTATTTATGTAGCTAATGTGATAAATGATTATAATAATAAATAATAACCATAACTGCTAGTTGTATAAGTAAAAAATTCAACATATTCAATCTCCAAGCCTTTCCCCTAGAAGAACTCTGGAACAAGGTTCTCACCTCAATCTGGGAAACAATTATGGCCCAACCCTGGGAGGAAAAAGACTGGCAAGTTAGCCCGTTCGATTTATCAATAGTCCAAGGCCTCAACCTCATATATATCCTTGATTCCCTCAAGAAGCGTCCAACAACAACCACTCTCGCTTCGACATCTCAGTGGAACCTCCCCAGAAGGGTTTGTCAAGATGAACTTCGACGGGGCCTCAAAAGGAAATTTGGGTGAGGTAGGGTATGGCGGAGTCTTCAGAAATAGAAAAGGCAACATCTTGAGAATGTATGGGGTCAAATGGGGATAAATACCAAGAATGTCATGGAACTCCAGGCACTATAATAAGGTCTCCACATGGCTGCAACCCAGGGTTATGACAAGATAATCATAGAAGGTGACTCCCATACCATAATCAATATGTTCAAAGGCTTGCAACATGGCTCCCCAACATCAAAAGTCACAAAAAGTTGGAGTCTAGAGGCTAGTCTGGAAGCCATTCAAAAAATGTTGGCCTCCTTGCCAGTAATCATAACCACACATGTGAAGTGCTCAACCAACAAGCTGGAAGACTAGTTAACTAATGAAATACTAAGGATCAAGGGGGATTCATGGGACAAGCCCTGAAACCCCTAAGAGGACGAGGGTTTCACCCAGGCCTGTGCCACAATTTCAAGACAAAACCTTTCCACCTAGGAGAATGAGGAAGGGGATCGAACAAGAGAGTGACAATCCTCATAGGACTCTAGAAGGAGCAACAACATCAAAATTTCCCCCGAGGCAAGGAGGGATCGAGGGAAGGATAAACTGGGCGGAAGGCCAACTTTGGCAAGGCAGGAATTGAATTTGCAAGTGGTCGAGCACTAGGATGACAGACATGACATGCCTCACATCCACATTAGTACCTTCCACCTAAGAGACTCCCATAATAGTCAAACAATACTGACTCCACCCCATGAATAGGCAAACAAGACTGAATCCCAGAATAGGCAAACAAGATTGACTCCACCCCAAGGATTTTCTTGGATTGGTATGGTTATTTACTTTGTTATTATAATTGGTAATTCAAGTTAAGGTTATTTTTTCTAAGTCTAGATAGGTATTATAAGGACATACACCCCTATCCTAGTTTCACCCATAATTGTTAAGATTTAAAATTATTTGCAAAGGTTTTGGTTAAGGAAGTATAAGGATATACACCCCTCAATTTCAAACCCTAGCTAGGTTACTTTCCTTGGGGAATAAGAGGATTTATAACCCCAAGGATCTAGTAGCCCTAAATATTTCTCTAAGACCCCATTAACCCATAAATAAAGGCACTAATCGTTGCATTGGATATATAAATGATTGCATTGGTAAACGTGAAATTTCAATATTTTGGTTTTCTCTCACTTGAGATTTGTTCCCCTAGCGTTGGGATAACTTGCCTCATTGAGGCATACCCTTTCAACCAAAATTTCTTGCTACTGTAGTAAAACTAACTTACAGCCACTAGGGCTGCACCAACCCTAGATAACTAACCCTAGAGTAGCCCTAAAAATCTTCTCTAACCTCCTACTAACCTAGGCACACTTATTGAGCTAACTAGGTGCTGATTTGATTGGATACGTTTTATGTTAAAGAACTTGGTTTTCCATAGCCATAAAGCTGGTACATTTACTACAGAAACCCTGAACATAACTTCACTCATAAATTATACCTTTCTACCGTCACTATTTTCTAAAAGTTTTCCACTTTATTCTACTTGTTTAAATACAATTTTTCGGTGGATTCTTTTTGGATTTTGGTGGCTAGATTCACTGTTGTCACAACAAGTCTTCTACAGCCATAAGGATGTAAAATAATTCTGCATACATCTTTTATGACAACCATAACTCATTGCTAAAGTCTCATGCTATAGATCGTGAAATTCTCTAGTGTTTATCTACTTTGTTTCAAGCACATTTCATTGGACTTTTAACAACTTGTTAGCAACTCTAATACTTGTTTCTTCCCTGATATATATTGTTATTTGTTGCTGCAAATTAGGGATAGCAAGACTAACTTTCTGATCCAACTAACATATTATACTGCACAATGGTTTTTCATTGTATCTCGGGCAAGTACTAATTTCTCGGCAATTCATCCAAGGCTTTGGCAACCCCTTGAACCTTCCCAAGACCTTCATAGCAATTATAATAGACCTCTAGGGACATCCTCTTCATCTTCATCCTTTTCCATCTCATTCCCCGTAGGGTCACCGGGATTCCCCCCTTGAGGTGATTACCTCACCTCTAAAGTGATGGGGACACCTGCCTAAGGTGACAGTAAGTAAAGAGAAGCTAGGTAAAACCTATGCTATGAATTCCTTCAATGATTACGAAGACTGTTGATTAAGCACATTACAATATTTTTCTTAAATTTTTCATTTTACACAGTGATAGATTGTATAGGATGGAAAACTATGTTCAATAATATTATAACACTCGATTGGTATTGATCCATGAGATGGAATCGTCATTAGGAGTTTATAAGCTCAAATTTATTAGATCTCAAATACAATGGATAAATATGAATATACCACAACGGGTGGGCTACCTTCATTCTTTCATTAGGAAATATGTTTTTGTAGTTTCTTAACCACTAAATCACTGGCCTGTAGATTTCTTTATTTTAATACCCTCATCCCTTTTAATATTGTTTTGGTTTATCTCAATTTCAAGGGCCTCAAGAACCTTTCTTTTACAATTATGGTCCATATTAATGATATTTTTTTTTTCCTATATGCAAATGATATGGTCAATGTCATGAGAGTGCTCTATCAGGGTTGATCTTATAACATGATTATATTTAATATCATGTAACATGCAGAGATCTCTCTATCTCATCAATATAATTCTTTCCACATAAGTAGGGAATGGTATAAACATCCTTTTGATGTTTTAGATCAATGGTATCTTTAGTGTAATACAACATGTTCTTTAGAATTTTAGGAGGGGTGAAGGTCACTCTGATGATACCTTTCTTAATAATTTTTGAAATTTTGTTTGTGGTTCCTTTGATATAAGGAAATATGATCATATTTCCTTCTTCAAGTTCACAAATATTGTGGTGTCCGCTCCTAGATTTTAAGAAAAAAAAATTGAATTGGTATTCCTTATAGACATTGTTTTTGAAAACTTTAGCCAAGTGTCTCAATTCTTTCTCTATGTGAGCATTATCTAAAACTCTAATAGATTGAGCCACCAGTGTGTTGATGACACCAAATTTTTGAATGGGGTGGTGATGAGAATTAGCATGAAGATACATGTTCATATGAGTTTTATTTTGGTATACTTGATGGGAAAGCGGACCACCATTTCTCTTAAATATCATAAGGATATCAATGAATGGGATGCTATTGTTTTCTTCTATTTCCATTATGACTATTATGCTCTTAGCTTGATCGTTCAAATGTCATATCTTTAAAATTATCTAAGGTTTATTTTCCATGTTGCCAAATTATGTAGGTGTCATCTATGAATGTTTTCCTTAGTTAAGGCTTGAGAGGAAAGGAATCAATATATTGTTTTTTAATCCATTTCATGTACAAATCAATGACTATCGAAGAAAATTTGGATCTTGTTTCTATGCCTTCGAGTTGTTCATAAGTATAGCCATGAAACCTGAAATACATTGATTTCAGGCAAACTTTAATCATATTTACAATTTCGTCATCTGTGATATCCTTGATTACCTTGATAGCATCATTTAGTACGAGAGTTTTGGTAGATAGTGATACTACATTGAAGTTGACCATAGGATAACGTTCTTCAACCTTTATATTTCTTATTTATTTGATCACATGAGTAGAGTCTTTGACAAAGGAGTGTGTTTTCCCAACCATAATCATGAGTTTCTTTGCAAAGTATTTCACTAATTTGTTTGTGGGGGAGCCATAGTATTAACTATGGGTATGAGTGGATAATTTTCTTTGTGAATTTTAGGTAACTGATAGCATGGAGAAACCACATTGTTTTTTGGAGTTAGCTTAGATTAAACTTCTTCATTGAGAGAATTCTTGATGGCCACTGTCACCTCTTTTGTGATTTTATCGTGGAGTCTCTATTGAGTTTTCTATAGCTTTTCTTGATGGCTTAGGGATTGAAGCTGAATTGTTTTCTATTTTCAATTTGGATTATAGTTGATAACACATATACATAAATGGATGGAAACTTTAGTATCATTTAAATGATTTATAGAAAGACATATAAAAGACATGTCATCTCCTTAAACATTGGTGTGGTGGTTCTTCCTCATACCAGGGTTCTTGCTACAATCATTGTGCATATTTAAGCAATAAATAAAATATAGGAATGATGAATTTTTTTCCCCTCGAAACACCTCATAGCATAAAATTCATTACATTTGTTATCCTTATTGTTGTGGAAATGTTTTCTACCATTGCATTGACTCAGTTCTACCTAGAAGTGGAGGACCATGAACTATGGTGGTCGCACTGACTCTAGGATCCCAAACTAACAAGAAAGGAGCAAATGAATCCCTATTTTACATCATTTACGAGACACAACACACTTAAATGACATAGTAAAGAGAAGATAACTAAAATATATGTTATGGATTCCTTCAATGTTTACAAAGACCACTAGTTAAGAACATTTCCAAGATTTTCTTGTGAGCATGTGCTAAGTGATAATGCTTGCAATATGAAGCTTCATCCATTCCCTATTTTAGTTTTCAATAAATGGTAATGGTGATGGAAATTTTCTTAGGTGGAGAGGTTCTTAATAGGGTTAAGCATGACATTGTTAAGGGGGTCTCTTATCCCACAAACAAGGGGGTCTCATACATCAATTTTGTATTTATCTAGGATGTAACTGTAAGGTACCAGGTTTAATATATTAGCAGAAAAGAGAAATAATGCAGAGAATAACACCAAGATAGAAACAAAATATGGAAATATTGCATAGATAACAACGGAACAAAAAATTATATGGAACCACAACACCAAAATTATACCTTTATTGATAGGAAACAATGTTCACTTGCCTCTTCGAGTGGGAAACCTCTAGCATAGAAGAGGTCTATTACAAAATTTATTCAAGACAAAACTTCTCATACCCTCTACTCCTATTTATACTAAATCTATCTATCCAAAAGAGCAATCTAGAGGAATATCCTTCTAGAAGAGAAAGCTTCTATTAGGTCTTCTTACATTTGATGTGTTCCTCCTTAGTGCTAGGCCTTATTAATATTGACTTTTATTACATGGAAATATATTATTCTACTCACTTGAGGGGTTAGGGAGGTTAGGTCCATAACATGCCCCCCCCCTTAAAATAAACCTTGTCCTCAAGGATGGAGATGAGGAAATTGTTTCAGAATGGTAGTTGGATCCCAAGTGGCATCTGTTGGAGTTGTATCTTTCCACTAGACTAACACTTCCTTGATGGTGCACTGACGAAGATGACGCTCATGCTGGTCCAAAACTTCTTGTGGCTGCAACCAGATGGATCCTTCTTCATCCAACTCGGGAAGGTTGATTTTAGATTGGAACTTATTTCCAATCACTTTCTTTAAGAAGGAGACATGAAAAATATGATGGAGCTTAGAAGGACTGGGAAAATCTAACTGATAGGCCACCCGTCCCACGTGCTTGAGAACTATATAAGGACCATAAAATTTGGGTGCCAATTTCTGACAATGTTCGGCCTTGAGTGAAGTTTTCTTATAAGGTTGTAGTCTAAGAAATACCTGGTCTCCTTCAGCAAATTGACATTTTGAGAGACCTTGATCTTCTTGTTTCTTCATGCGATTATGAGCCATGACCAAATTCTCTTTAAGGGTACAGAGAATAACCTTTCGAATTGTAAGCATTTGGTAAACTGCCTGGACCTTTGAGACACTTGGCATGTAGGAGATAACAGAAGGTAGATTTTGTCCATATACTGTTTCGAAAGGAGTCATGCGAGTAGTTGTATGGTAAGAAGTGTTGTACCACCATTCATATAATGGTAACCACTTAGCCCATTGATATTTCCTTTCAGAGGAAAAACACCTCAAATATGTCTCCAAACACTTGTTGACAACTTCAGTTTGACCATTAGTCTAGGGATGATAGGTAGTGTTGAAATGCAATTGGGTTCCCTGTAGCCTGAGAAATTCTTGCAAAAAATTGTTGGTGAAAGTGGGATCTCGATCAAAAAAAATAGAATCAGGCATGCCATGAAGCTTGAAGACATGATCCATGAAACGTTGAGCCACAATGGATGCGGTAAATAGGTGTTGAAGAGAACACAAATGACCATACTTGGAAAGACTATGAACAACCACCATGATGACTGACTTATTTCCTGATTTAGGTAGACCCACAATAAAATCCATAGAGATTTCCCTCCATATAGTGGGTGGAATCGGAAGTGGTTGTAGTGTTCCAGGAGCTTTGATTGTTTCTCCCTTGTTGCGTTGACAAATATCACATTCTTCCACAAAAGTGAGAATGTCCTTTTTCATACCATCCTAGAAAAATGAATGTTTGACCCAGTCATAGGTTTTGGTAAACCCTAAGTGCCCAAATGTGGGTGTAGCATGAAGCTCAGAAAGCACTGTGACTTTAAGTTTGTTGATTAAGGTTGGTTGTCATTGATGTCAACCCTTGAAGAAAGACCCATAGCACAAATTTTTGGGTAATGGACCCAATAGTGTTTGATGTAAATATGACTCATTATTGTTTTTTCATGGTTGATAAGAAGTAAATATGGA
>ML778440.1:531263-547237 GCA_009831015.1 Picea engelmannii | reverse complement strand
CACTAGTGTACTGTGCATGTGTGTGATTGTTTATTTATTACTGCTCATTATTGGATAATAATTCTACATTGATATAACATTTGAAGAAAAAGGATTATAATTACGTTATTACTGATTCACCCCCCCTCTCAGTAATCCAACAAAGTTGTGATTGTTTACTTAAATAAAAATGGCCTTTGTAGCGAATCTCATCATTGTGCCAAGAGTACCTTGATGAAACTGGAGAGTTGGCTTGCAATTGTTGGATTAGATGTGAAATTTTAGGATCTTGTAGCCATTCCTAGTGAATATCTTGGAGCCAATATGGTACAATGAAGGAGAGGGATAAAAGGGACCCTTCATCTTCATATTTTCGTGAAAGAGCATCAACAACCACATTTTATTTTCCTTTCTTTTAAATGATCTCATAATCATATCCAAAGAGCTTAGTCGCCCATTTTTGTTTCTCTGGGAAGGAAGGTCGTTGCTCCAGAAAATAATTGAGGATTTGATGATCTGTCTTAATTTGGAAGTGTTTCCCCAAGAGATAAGAGTGCCAGAGATCCATGACATGAAGAATAGCCAACATTTCCTTTTCATAGATTGATTGGCCCAAATGGCGTTCTGACAATTGTTTGTTGGTAAAGGCCAAAGGTCTTCCCTCTTGAATAAGGACTACTCCAATTTCTCTCCCAGAGGCATCACATTCCAAGACAAAGGTATTTGTGAAATCAATAAGGGCCAAGACCAGAGTAGTGCACATAGTCTCCTTCAAGGCTTGAAAGGCCTGATCAGCTGCGGGAGTCCAAGTGAAAGAATTATTTTTAAGGAGAGCAGTAAGAGGTGTCGCAATCTTTGCATAATTCTAAACAAACATGTGATAATAGCATGTTAAACCCAGAAAACCACACAAGATTTTGATAGTCTTGGGGTGAGGCCAATCCTGCATTGCTTCAATATTCTTAGGATCCACCCGGACACCAATCTTGCCAACAATATGACCCAAGTACTCGAATTCTGAAGCGCCAAAGGCACATTTAGAGTGTTTGAGGAAAATTTGGTGCTGAGAGAGTAGATGGAGAACTTAATCCACATGGTCAAGATGGGATTGCCAATTTTTACTATAGATGAGAATATCATCAAAGAAAACTAAGACAAATGACAGAGAAAAGGATGGAAGACATGATTCATGAGGCTTTGGAAGGTGGAGGGGGAATTACAGAGGCCAAAGGGCATGACCAAGAATTCATAGTGACCCTCATGAGTTCGAAAGTAAGTCTTGGGGATGTCATCTTCTTTCAAATGTATCTGCTGGTAGCCGGAACATAGATCAAGTTTAGTGAAGTACTGAGCACCACTCAACTCATCCAAGAGATCATCAATGACAGGAATGGGAAACTTATCCTTGATGGTGATTTTATTGAGGGCATAAAAGTTAGGACACATGTGCCAAATACCTTCTTACTTGAGTACCATGACCACAGGAGAAGAATAAGGTTTGGTACTGGGGCAAATAACACCCGCTTGGAGCAATTCTTGCACTATTTTCTTAATTTAATTCTTTTGGGAAAAGGGATGACGATAAGGGTGAACATTGGGAGGAAGGTTGCTAGTAACTAGGGGGATGGAATGATCATGAACATCATGAGAAGGTGGAAGTCCCTGAGGAGTGGAAAAAATAGCTTGATGTTTGGAGAGGATAGCTTGGAGGTCAAGATGCATAGAGGGTGTCTCAATCGCTTGATTGTAATGGAGTTGTCAACAAATAATACTAGAGTAGACTTTATTGATGAGCTTTTCCATCCGATGGGAACCGATTATCTCAGGAGAACCAGTTGTGAGACCTTGAAATTGATACCTTTGTCCCTCCTGTTGGAATTGCATGGTTAATTCCTTAAAATCCATAAGAATGAGACCCAAAGTGCATAACCATTCAACACCTAGCATAATGTCAAAATATCCCATGTTAATGGAAAACATATGAGATTTCAAGTGGTAATGTCCAATTTGAAGACATACATTTTCACAACGCCCACCACATTTCATGGACCCACCATTGGCTATCGTGATTTGAAAATTATTGATAGCACAAATATAGTAATGGGTTTCCTGGGCAATGCCATGATGAATAAAAATGTGGGTGCTACCACTGTCAACAAGAATGATGACCTTCCTATGCTTAATACAGACAATGAGATTGAGGGTTTGGGGAGCAGAGAAGCCAGTGAGGGCATGCAAGGAAATGAGTGGGTCAAATTCAAGTGGGTCAGTAGGCTCTTGGGTAGCATCAGGAAGGGAAGGCTCTTCAACAAGGGGAAGTGTCACATCTTCTTCAAGAACATCTTCGGAAATTGCCATAAAAAGTTTTTGTTCCTTACACTTGTGCCCCGGAAAATATTTTTCATCACAATTATAGAAAAGACCTTTTAGTTTGCGTTCAACCATTTCATCCGTAGTTAATTTCTAGACCTTGAGGGGAGTGGCAGGGGGGTTAGGACTAGTGGGTTGATGGTGAGGAACAAAAGAGGGTTTTTTGTTCTGGGAAAAAACAACTTGTTGTTCCTCTTTGGCATGTTTAGTAGCTTCCAAACAGGTCTGAGGGCGGGCCATGAGAACTTGGGATATGATTTCATCCTTTAGGACACTGATAAATCATTTGCAAAAGAATGCATCTGACATGCCCTCGGTTCTAAAGGCCAAATTCTCAAAAGAAGTTATAAAGTCTTCCACTGTGCCTTCTTTTTTCAACTTGGTCAAATGAATGAGATAGTGGGTATCAGTGTCAAAGCTATTATAGAGCTCTGCAACAAACTAGGTCCATGCAATATACCCATGACATGAGTTTTTATGCCATTTCCACCATTGCCATCATTTATGATATAGATAGAGGACATCATAGCGAAAATTGGTCAACTCATCAGTAATACCATGCAGAGAAAAATAAAGCTTCATTTGAGTGACCCAACCCATGGGATCAGAGCCATCAAATTTATTGAGCTAAATGTAGGGAAGACGAGGGTCAAGATGAAAGGAGTTGGATTGAAAATGCAGAGAATGAGAGGAGTCAACAACATCTGGTTGGTCAGAGGAGGAAGGACCCGAAGTGTGGTTCAATAACTGGTTGACAACAGACTGGAGGGTGTTAAATTGGTTCATGAATTTGGCATCCATGGTGTCAAATTGGTGTTGGACTTGGGTCTCGAATTATGCAAGGCGGTAATTGGTAGAGCCAATCTCAGATGTCAATTGTTGGATGGATTCCTTAGCTTGATTGATGGAATCTTGCATATCTTGGTTGTGACTGTTGTCCATTTGGAGAGGGGGAGTGTGGGTAAGGGAAAATGGGTGGGTGGGACCACAAAAAAGGATTTATAAGTGATAGGTACCATGACGATCAAGGTGAGAAGGGGAATATAATGGGATAGGTGGAAAAGTAGGGAAGATGGAAAGGGGTTGGGTCCACTGAAAACAAAGGCTTAAAAATGAAATGTACGACTATGATCATGGAGAAAAGGGGAATCCAATGGGATAGGTCCTAAATAAGTGTGTTGACGGGACCACTATACTTTTTTTTACTCCTGTGGAGTTATACTCCGAGATGAAGAATACTACAGTGTTGAAATGTCAAAATTCTTAACAGGAAGAAATATGTGGTAATTTAGCAACCAGAATGCAGGAGGCACAGTTGCGCGACAATAGGTCTTGTTTGTTCTATTTTTGTTTCCTTCCCAAGGGTTAGGGTATTCAAGGGTTCTACAGAAAAGGGTTTGCACTGTTCTATATCTCTCTAATATACATGCGGGGTCCAATAGTAGTACTCGGACCGATATCTTAGGGCACCAACAAAGGAGGCTATGTCGTTCCCTTAGCCGTACTACCCGACTACCCAGGTACTAGAGAGTATCTTCCCGAGTGTTTTTCTTGGTGGAACTATAGCAGTTAGGTAGCCAATCGATTTATCTATAGAGAGCTTCAGGATATCTAGGCCGATCCATATACATGTTTTTTCTGATGAGCAACCACTCGAAGGGGTACCAACATTGGTTACAAGGGTGGCCAATAGATGTGCGCTTAAGTACCACTTGTATTTCATGCGTGTATTACTCCCTGACTACGGGTTTATGCACGTAACGATAGATATTTGTAGATTTAATATGTAGGAATACGTCTCTACCCTGCAAAAAATCAACCCACAATGTTCTGCCAAGGAAAGTGCCTTGATACCACTTGTAAGGTACCAGGTCTATTATATTATTAGAAAAGAGAAATAATGAAAAGAACAACACCGAGATAGCAATAGAATATGGAAATACTGCAGAGATAACAACAGAACAACAAATTATATGGAACCACAACACCAAAATTATACCTTTATTGATAGGAAACAATGTTCACTTACCTCTTTGAGGGGGAAACCTCCAACAAAGCATAGCTCTATTACAATAATTCTTCAAGAAAAAACTTCTCATACCCTCTACTCCTATTTATACTAAATCTATCTATCCAAAAGAAAACTCTAGAGGAAGATCCTTCTAGAAGTGAAAGCTTCTATTAGGTATTCTTACATTTGACTTATTCCTCCTTATTGCTAGGCCTTATAAATATTGACCTTTATTACATGAAAATATATTATTCTACCCACTTGAGGGGTTAGCGAGGTTAGGTCCCTAACAGTAACCCTAAAATTAGATTATTATTATTATTATTCTACAATCAACCAAAGATATGTATGTTCCTTTAAAGGTCGATATAAGGCATCGATTATAAACACTTGGTTGGAACCAAAATCATGAATGTCTTGGTCATTTCAATTGTGACTGATTGACCTATTTTATCAGATGGAAATTTGTTTTGGTGATAAAAACTAAGACCACAAAAGTTGTTATTTCCTTTGCTAATATCTCCAGTGCAAATGACAATACATGTTTCTAGAATAAGCAATTTTGTTTTGGCTTGATCGGTGGGTCATGAATTCATTCCAAAGTGCTCTCAATGGGGGTGTTTCCTTCTCATTAAATTATGTGATAGGAATAGAAACTCACTCTTTTGGGTAGATATTCCTTTTTATATAAAAAATGAAACAATGGACCATATTGAGTTGATTTTTGTTCTCAATGTTTTGTTTACTTCAGATTTGTTGACTTTTGATCTCCACTAGAAATAGAAATAGTCCTTTTCTATAATTTCACCTGTAAGCTAGTGGATAAAGGAGATCAACCATGAAGAGCCTTTGTTTGTTCGTTGCAAGAAATATTATTTCATTTACACTTGTCTCTTCATAGACTTTGGAGCTTCTTTCATTTCCACAACTTTCTTTTTGTTTTTATATTTCTTATCATTGTTCACCAACCACATCATTTAATGCCATTGTTCTAGGGGTATTCCTTAGGGAGTGTGTATAAATCTTAAATTTCCTTCTTGGAGATAAAAATATGTATTGTTATGTCATTAACACAACATAAATGAAGCTAGTGCCTATACAAGGTGGTGGGAGATGTTTTGTGACAATGCCATTTTTATTTATTTATAATAACAATTAAAATTACATTCCAAAGAAAAGAGAGGAGGGTTGTGACTATACCTGTACAACCTAGTACAAAGGATGGAATTTCCTTACTACTTATACACACGGATTTTCATCCTTAATATGATCGATATGAAAATTATTTCTTTCATGTAATCATATATCTAATTACTCATAATATTTTAAAATGATTCATAGATAGCTTGCAAAACAATATATATTTAAAAAACATACTTAAGATTCATTTGGAGTGCCCAAGGTTTAGCCATATTGTTGGTTGTGGAGCCTGATTATCTTCCTGATTCAAAGGTCTTTTGTTTTCAGCCAAGTTTATAGCCCATGAAGTATTTACACCCCAGAAGTATGTACACTCTTCCAAGCGGGGGAGTGCAGAGGGGGGTTACCCCCTCTGCGGGGTCCATGGGAAAAGCCCCCGATGGAAAATTGCCTTGCAAATGTATATTGTAATTTCATTGTAAATATGGACTGTTCATTATAAGGTCGCAAATCTAACAGTAGAAATTATGTTAGGGTTTTTTGCCCTAGAAGGCAACCCTCTGTTATGAGGGAAATGTATTGCAGCTATGCAATATGGCGAATATTGTATTATGAGATAGGAGATTGTGTGAGAAAGAAGAGGAAGTTACAACGAGTTTGTTGTAGGTTGTATCCCTTCATTTGTTGGATAATAATAAAGGAACGACCTGACAATTTCTCTGGTGGACGTAGCCCACACTAGGTGAACCACGTGTATCTGTGTCTCTATTGTATTGTGTATCTTTTGTATTTTATTTCCACATTTGTTTTATTTTATTGCTCCATGGTCTTGTTTTTCTAAAAACTGGTATCATAGCGAAAGGTAACTCGCAGGAAAGGAAGGTTCCTGGTTCGAGCGGGAGAAATGTTGGAAGATGGAAAGTTTAGGGTCGAAAAATTTAATGACCAAAACTACCAGTTATGGAAGATACATATGGAATATTATTTATATTAGAAGGATCTATTCCTACCATTGGGCAGAGTAGAAAATAAGCCGACGACTATGAAGGATGAAGAATGAGAGATTCTTGAAATAAAGGCTCTAGGAACGATATGGCTGAGCCTGGCAGCATTGGTGGCTTTCAATATTTCAAAAGAAAAGACAATGAAGGATTTGATGGACGCATTGGCTAAATTGTATGAAAAACCCTCGACATCCAATAAGGTATTTCTAATGAAGAGATTATTTAATATGAAGATGTCAAAAGGTGGGTCAGTTGCAGATCATTTTAATGATTTTAATACGGTTACTAATAAACTAAGTTCTGTAAAAGTGGACTTTGATGATGAGGCCATGGCTCTTCTAATCTTGTGCTCATTTCTAGAAAGCTGGAATGGCTTGGTCATGGATGTAATTAACTCTGTCTCTGGTTCAAATACTTTAAAATTTGATGATGTTGTTGGTGTTATCCTTAGTGAGTAAATGCGACAGAAAATCATAGGTGAGACATCAGGTAATACGTTGAACATGGAGAGCAGGGGAAGACAAAATGATAGAGGAAAGGGCTCAGGGAACCGAGAGAATTCTAGGAAAGGCAGATCCAAATCCAGACTTGGAAAGATAGAGTGTTGGAATTGTGGGAAGAAAGGACATCTGAAGAAAGACTGCAAAGCTCCAAAGAAACAAAGAGATGGACAACAGGAGAGAAATCAAGAAGCAAATGTAGCAGGTGATGTGTTACAAGATGCTTTGATTCTTTCTGTAGATAATATTTCTAAGTCTTGGGTAGTAGATTTAGGGGCTTCATTTCACGCCACAACCCATAGGAAACATTTTCTAGATTATGTTCAAGGTGATTTTGGACAAGTTCATTTGGGTGATGATGCACCATGCAAAATTGTTAGAATGGGAAAGGTAAAAATAAAGCAACGCAATGGAAACCAATGGTTGTTGAAGGAGGTAAGACATGTTCCATATTTAAGGAAAAATCTAATTTCAACAGGGTAGTTGGCAAGTGAAGGTTGTATATCCATATTTACAGATAAGACATGGAAGGTCATCAAAGTATCATTGGTGATAGCAAAAGGAGAGAAGGTAGGTACACTGTATTTATGTACTGGTAATACTGACTCTTCTATCTCTTTAGCTTATATAGGAGTGGATACAACACTGTGGCATCATAGGCCTGGAAACATAAGTGAGAAGGGTATGCAGATAATTCACAAAAGAAATTTGTTGCCAGATCTTAAATAAAATGATTTGGACTTCTGTGAGCATTGTGTTTATGGAAAACATAAGCGAGTCATATTTCTCAGAGTCGGAAAAGAAAAGAAGAATGAAATGTTAGAGCTTGTGCATACAGATGTATGGGGACCAGCTCAAGTATCATCTCTTGGTGGCTCTCATTAATATGTTATTTTTATTGATGATGCAACTAGAAAAACTTGGGTTTATTGCATTCGACAAAAATATGATGTTTTTGATACTTTTAAGAAATGGAAAGCTTTGGTTGAGAATGAGACAGGAAAAAGTTTGAAGTGTCTCGGATCAGATAATGGAGGTGAATATTACAGAAAGGATTTTGATGATTACTATTCATACCATGGGATTCATAGAGAGAAGACAGTTCCAAGAACACCAAAAGAAAATGGTGTGTCATAAAGGATGAACTAGACAATCATGGAGCGTGCAAGGAGTATGAGATTGCATGCTGGTTTGCCCTTATAGTTTCGGGCAGATGTTGTAGATATTGTTGTTTACTTAATAAACAAAGGACCTTCAAGCTCTTTGGATGGTATAATTCCAGAGGAGGAATGGACGGGAGAAAAGGTAAACTGTTCTTTTTTTAAGACTTTTAGTTGTGAAACATTTGTCCATATTGATAAAGAAAATAGAACAAAGCTTGAGGCAAAATCCAAGAAGTGTACCTTTATTGGATACAATGTTAATGATTTTGGTTATTTCTTGTGGGATTATGAAAATAAAAAAATCATTAGGAGTAGAGATGTCATATTCAATGAGAAGGTCATGTACAAATATTAGTTGCAGGGAAAGAAACAGGAAAAAGAAAAACAAGAATACACAGTGCTTGATGAGATCACTGAAAAAGAAATTCCAAAGGAACTAGAAAATTAAAATGTACAACAACAGGAGTAGCAGGTACCTCAAACACCTACAAGTGTTGTTAGAAAATCTACCAGGTTAAGTATACCCCCTGAATGATACTCTCCTTCATTGTATTATTTATTATTGACTTATTCTAGTGAACCAGAATGTTATGAAGAGAAAATGCAGGTAGACACCAAAAAGAAGTGGGAGCAAGGCATGAAAGAGGAAATGGATTCCTTGGAAAATAACCAGACTTGGGACTTGGTTCAATTGCCTGTAGGAAAAAGACCATTGTAGAAAAGTGGTACAAGGCTAGACTTGTTGTAAAGGGGTTTTCACAAAAGAAAGGTATAGATTTTGATGAAATATTTTCTCCTGTTGTTAAAATGACTTCAATTAAGACTATTTTAATCCTTGTGGCAGTAGAATATTTTCATCTTGAACAATTAGATGTTAAAACATCTTTTCTCCATGGGGATTTGGAGGAAGAGATTTATATGCATCAGCTACAGGGGTATGAGGTCAAAGGGAAGGAGAATTTGGTATGCAGGTTGAATAAGAGCTTGTATGGCCTAAAGCAAGCTCCAAGGCAGTGGTATTTGAAGTTTGACAGGTTTATGCCAGAACATGGTTATAGTAGATGTCATTCTGATCATTGTGTTTATTTTAAAACACTAGAAAATGGAAGCTATATTATCTTTCTATTAGATGTAGATGACATGCTTTTTGTAAGGTCTAATATGCAGTATATAAATGTGCTCAAGAAGAAATTAGCTAATTCATTTGTGGTGAAGGATTTTGGTGCTACAAAGAAAATCCTTGGTATGAGAATAACAAGAGATAGGAAAAATCGCAAATTGACATTGTCTCAGGGTGAGTACACAAAGAAGGTGTTGGAGAGGTTTAGAATGCAAAATGAAAAACTAGTTAGTACACCTTTAGCTAGACATTTCTAATTAACTAAGGAAATGTGTCCCAAGACACAGGAGGAGATAGAATACATGTCTAGGGTCCCTTAGTCATCAACATTTAGCATCTTGATGTATGCAATGGTTTGCAAAAGTCCAGATATTGCACATGCAATGGAAGTTGTGAGCAGGTAAAGAACATTGGGAGGCAGTAAAGTGGATTCTCAGGTATTGGAGAGGTACTTCTACTCATGCATTATGTTTTGGAGGATCAGACACTTTTCTATAGAGATATGTTGATTCAGATATGGCAGGTGATAAAAACAACAGGAGGAGCACCACAGGGTATGTTTTTACTATAGGTGGAACAATAGTAAGTTGGATTTCGAAACTGCAAAAGGTTGTTGCACTTTCAACAACAGAGGTAGAGTATGTTGCTACTACAGAGGCTAGTAAAGAGATGATTTGGTTACAAAGGTTTATGGAGGAGTTAGGAAAGAAGCGGGGGAATAATAGGTTGTACTGTAACAGTGAGAGTGCCATTCATCTTGTAAAGAACTCAGCCTTCCATTTGAATACTAAGAATATACAGTTGAGGTACCATTTCATAAGATCCGTCTTGGAAGATGGACATTTGAATTTGGAAAAGATACACACTAGCCAGAATCCTGCAGACATGTTAACAAAGGGAGTAACCAGGGAGAAACTGAGTTCTTGCTCAGTTTCAGTTGGTCTTCAAGAATGAAGATGAAGATGAGAAATTTTCTAGTTCCAAGAAGGTTCAGAGTCCATCATATACAACAGCGGTGGATTTGTTGAGATCTGTCTCCAAGTGGGAGATTGTTGGTTGTGGAGCCTGATTATCTTCCTGATTCAGAGATCTTTTGTTTTCAGCTGTATTTATACCCCATGAAGTATTTACACCCCAGAAGTATGTGTACTCTTCCATGCGGGAGAGTGCAGAGGGGGGTTTCCCCCTCTACGGGGTCTGGGGGGGCTATCCCCTTGGCTGGGGGGTATGGGGATAGCGTCCCTCGAAGGAAAAATTGCCTTGTAAATCTATATTGTAATTTAATTTTAAATATGGACCGTTCATTATAAGGTCGTATATCTAAGGGTAGAAATTATGTTAGGGTTTTTTTCCCTAGAAGGAAACCCTCTGTTATGATGGAAATGTATTGCGGCTATGAATTATGGCGAATATTGTATTCTGAGATAGGAGACTGTGAGAGAAAGAAGAGGAAGTTATAGTGGAATTGTTGTAGGTTGTATCCATTCATTTGCTGGATAATAATAAAGGAAGGACCTGGAAATTTCTCTGGTGGACGTAGCCCACACTGGGTGAACCACATATATCAGTGTCTCTATTGTATTGTGTATCTTATGTATTTTATTTCCTCATTTGTTTTATTTTATTGCTCCACTGTCCTATTTTTCTAACTTGGATAATAAGAATTGAGATCCCATTTTTTTTTTCTTTAATGGCCCTCAACTCTTCCTTTGAATTTTGTCTTTGGGCAAGCAGGGAGGAAATAAAGGTGGGGGTGGGATTTATCCAAAGGAATCTTGTATAGGATGGGGCCTCTCCTTTGATTTCAGGTACATCATTTTCCAAATCCTCATTAGCACGCTCTTCATCACCACCTAATCCTCATCAAAGATCTTTTGCAACTTCTTCTAGAGTGTGAGTCATTGATAGTGGCACTTCATCCTCCTTATCATTGCTTGGATCTAAAATTTCAAAATGACTTGCCATTAGAGAAAGAGCTTTGTTTTGGCTTCATTAGGGTGAGTGTTTTCTTTTCTCCCCCCTATTCAATATTTTCATTGGTTGCTTTGATTCTAATTGAGTCTGAGGAGTGAGACACCCCTACTTATAATGCTTAGAAAAATAACCATATTCATGGAACTTATTGCACCTATGGAGCTACTTGCAATCTAGCCCCTAAATATGACACCAATTATCTAGATTTAACCTTATTTCATCTAGAAGACCTTTCTCAACGTTAACTCTTCCTTTGAATTTTTTCTTTGGGCAAGAAGGGAGGAAATAACGGAGGGGGTGGGATTTCTCGAGAGGACTCTTGTATAGGATGGGATGTCTTCTTCTATTTCAGGTACATCATTTTCCAAGGGCAGGGATAATTTGAAGGATGGAAATTTATTTTAAAATGTAGAAACATGGGCTAATATTTCTATTCCTTAATATGCAAAATATAAAATGTTTGACGATAGGTTTGTAAAAATATTCAAGTTTCTAAGGATTTTATATGATTCCTATAAAATTTTGGTGATTTTTTGAGTTAAATAATTTTAGTCTATGGAATTTGGGCGAATCGTTTTTAGAAAAAAAATGGAAATTGGTGAATCGTTTTTTGGGAAAAAACATGGAAAATTATCCCATTGGCGAAATTTAGCCCCTAAAATCATCTATGTACAAGGGTGCTTCTTTAGAATTCGAGGATATTTTGCAACTACTTCTATATTGTGAGACACTAGTAGTGGTTATTCATCCTCATTATCATTGTTTGGGTTTAAAATTTCAAAACTATTTGTCTAATTAGAGTAGGAGCTTTGTTTTGGTTTCATTGGAGTGATTTTAGTCTTTTCCTCACCCTATTTTCTATTTTCATCAGTTGCTTTGATTTTGATTGAGTTTGAGAAGTAGGTTGAGTTTGAGGAGTAGGTTTCCCTACTTATAGTGCTTAGAAAAAGGGTCATATTCATGGCACTTATTGTACCTACTCATAATCTAGCTCCTAAATATGACACCAATCATCTATAATTAACCGTATTTTTTTAGAAGACCTTTCTCAAGGTTCAATTTTGCGTATATTTGTTCACGTGCATTGACATGTTTATTGGCGTTGCCTTATCGATAAACTTGCCTATGTTGTTTCCTATCAATTGGAATGTTGGATCATCCTAGAAAATGTGTGGCAAATGACAGTGATGGACCAAAATTGGGTTTGTTACAAAGATGTCTTTTTCTAGGTTAAAATTCATTGGCCAATGGTTCAGTGATAAAAAGTAGGGTTGGTTTCTCACTATCAATTCATGATCTCCTTCATTTAGAACATGAAAGTAATGTATCATCTAACATAGAAAGAAGTTTACAACACCCTTCATCAGAGAGGCCTAATATTCCAATAGGGAGAGTTCAAGAACCTTATGACTTGGCCATGGTCTAATGAACTTCCCCACTAGGTATTTGTTTGTGAATAAAATGGCTTTTATTCACTAGGAGAAGCGATCGAGATCTTAAGTTATGGAACCTATAGAAGATTCCTCTCAAAATTCTCATGGAACATGCATTGATTGTGATCAATCCAATCTGCATGTAGAACTAGTTTGAACATTTGCCTTAGGAAAGCACTAAGAACCAAGTTGTGGAGCATTCATGGCACTTATTTCACCTACTCATAATATAGCTCCTAAATATAACACCAATTATCTATAATTAACCTTTTTATTTAGAAGACCTTTCTCGAGGTTCAATTTTGCGTAGATTTGTGCACATGCATTGGCATTGTTTTTGGCGTTTCCTTATCGATAAATTTTCCTATGTTGTTTCCTATCAATTGGAATGTTGGAGCATCCTAGAAAATGTGTGGAAAATGAAAGTGATGGACCAACATTGGGTTTTCTACAAAGTTGTCTTTTTCCAGGTTAAAATTCATTGGTCAATGGTTCAGTGCTAAAAAGTAGGGCTAGTTTCTCACTATAAATTCACGATCTCCTACATTTAGAACGTGAAATTAATGTATCATCTAACGTAGAGAGAATTTTACAACACCCTTCCTTAGAGGGGCCTAATATTCCAATAGTGAGAGTTCAAGAACCTTATGACTTGGCCATTGCTTGATGAACTTCCCCACTAGGTTTTTGTTTGCGAATAAAATGGCTTTTTTTCACTAGGATAAGTGATTGAGATCTTAAGTTATGAGACACTACAAACCCTTGTATGTCATGAACCCACATTCCCCACACACCCTGTACAAAGGAACCCATGAATGAGACACTACAACCCCTTGTATGTCATGAGCCCCATGCCCATTGAGTCTTGAACCTTAACCACTTCATCCACTTTACATGGATTAGAGAGGGATCTCTTGGAAACAATTCTTGACCTAGGGAAAGATCTACCCACTAGGACACCTCGTCAACCTTCCCATGTCTAATCTTGGCAAGTCAAATAATGTCTTTGAGCACTTAATTGTTTGATAGGGTAATATTTTATGCACATGCTTAGGTGGCTCATTTATTGACTTGATTTACTTATCATGATCATTTTACTTGAGATCCTTGGAGGGCATGCTTATTTGTCTTTCCAGGCTTCCATGGGGCTTGAATCCCATGGGTGGATGCCAAGGGTCCACATGCCGGATGAGAGAGATGAAACTTGAGAGGCCTAGAATATGACCTGAGAAATAAAACGAAACCCCTGCATGCCAAACATTTTTCCTAGGAGAGGAAAAATGTCATCTTTAGGAGCATGACATCAACTAGGGGGGATAGGGTTTTTTGGTGAGCTTACCACTCATTGGCACTTAGAAATTTTGAGGAGAATGAGGCTTTGACCATGAAGAAAATGACTTGGATGCTTTACATGTTGCTTTGGGAAGCCTTCCTACACTCCTCCAACACCAAAGACTTGCTCCTAGTGCCAAAACGTCCCCTAAAGGTGTGATGTCACTTTAAATTAGGGTTTCTCTTTGTGTAAAAGTAAATTTTAAGTGAATTGTTAATATTATTTTGTAAAAGGGGCAATATTAGGGTTGTTGACCCCTAGTCTTGTGGTTTACCCTAATATTATGTGGACAAACTATTTTGGAGACATTTTGTATAAATAGAGATCATCAGATCTCATTTCATAACATAACTCTCCCATTGTGAGAAGTGCATGGTTGAAATTTTCACTACCTTTGGAGTTCTTCTTGTCTCTTGTGCTATGGAATGGTTTCTTTGATTATGGTGATGATGATGATGATGATGATGATGCACCATCCCTTGGAGGTCACTTCTAGCTTATTGTGGTGGTTTACATTGGCATGTTAAAGGATTTTCTTGGATTGGAATGGTTCTTTAATTTTTTACTATCATTGGTAATTCAATTTAAGGTTTTTTGGGCTAAGGCTACATAGGGAGTATAAGTACATACACCCCTATCTTAGTTTCCACCATAATTGTTAAGATTTAAAATTATTTGCAAAGGTTTTGGTTAAGGAAGTATAAGGATATACACCCCTTAATTTCAAACCCTAGCTAGGTTACTTGCCTTGGGGAATAAGAGGATTTATACCCCCAAGGATCTAGTTGTTGGAAGATTGGTTGTTGTCATTGATGTCAACCCTAGTCATGGGTTTTGGACCGCAAGATTGATGAAGATATTTGGACATGAAGGAAAATGCACATGCAGATACAACCCCTATGGATGGATATTATACATCATGTTGTTTCCAGTGGTATGTAGCACGTCACGTGGATCCTCATGGTTGAGGAGAAATGATTTTTTGAAGATGACAAAGTGAATTGTACATGTATGCTCTAAAGATAATTATAGAAAATAATTACAAAATAAGAAAGTGTCAGGTCGGCCCTAATGTTAAAAGAAAGTGACATAAATGGTATAAATAAACATCATTATACATTCATTTGATACAAGTCGAATTTCATAGGGAAGAAAAAGTAAAAGAAGGTTGGATTTCAAGGGAGGATGAAGTCTTTTGGTGATGTGTTCTAAGGTATGTTATTTTCAGGTCATCTTACCATTTTTTCTATAACTATTTTTCTAGAAAGATTCAGATGGTGAACTCTCTATTGTATTGACATGACATATCAAGGTACCTCTGGTAAAAATTTCAGCTCTTTATTCACTATAATTATGGAGATACAGTATGTGGAAGATAGGGTTTGTGACCAGTATTGAAGCTAGTCAATAAACAGGTGTTCCGGGTAAAACAGTCATAACATTTTCATACAGAATCCAAATGAAGTGGGACCACTTCCATTGGAAATAGTACAGACTTTAATTTCTTGTGTGCGAGTTTCAGAATCAGATGTTAAATATTGAGCGCGGGACATGATGTACAAGTTGGGTCTTCTGAAAAGACCAAAATTGAATAAAGTATACCATTCTTTCTATAACCTCTTTTTGGGGAGGATTCAAGGAGTGGAAATTGGAGGAGTTTTAGAGAATACATTGAGTAATATTATCTACAGGATCAGATTACTCCAAGAATTGAAGAATTGTAGAAATTGAAGAAGTCTCAGGAAGCATTATCAGGTTTTATGTGATGATTGGTTGATGGTGATGATTTAATGTAAAGTTTTATTATCTCTCATATATTCTTGGGTGGAAGAAAGGGGCAAGGATGGAGAGTTCAAATCTCTCTTGATATTGGAGGATTGTATCTTCCTCTTAGATTTGTATCCCTCCCTTTACATTTGGAAGTTGTAGCTACCTTTGGAAGTCATT
>ML778440.1:474684-499798 GCA_009831015.1 Picea engelmannii | reverse complement strand
CAGGTTCTATGTGATGATTGGTTGATGGTGATGATTTAATGTAAAGTTTTATTATCTCTCATATATTCTTGGGTGGAAGGAAGGGGCAAGGATTGAGAGTTCAAATCTCTCTTGATATTGGAGGATTGTATCTTCCTCTTGGAGTTTTATCCCTCCCTTTACATTTGGAAGTTGTAGCTACCTTTGGAAGTCATTACTTCCCTTGAACAATAACTATTGATTATCTCTCATATATGTGCATGGTGTATTGTGGTGTATTGATGTAACTCTTATACTATTGTTCATTTCTCATTGGATATAGTTGAATGGTTTAAGTATAAGTTGAAAAAGGTTTTAAATTGTACTTGATACTGATTCACCCCCCTCTCAGTATCAACACTAGTATCCCTAACTATTTCTCTAAGACCCCATTAACCCATAACTAAAGGCACTAATCGTTGCATTGGAGATATAAATGATTGCATTGGTAAACATGAAATTTCAATATTTTGGTTTTCTCTCACTTGAGGTTTGTTCCCCTAGCCTTGATCTAACTTTCCTCATTTGGGCATCCCCTTTCAACCACAATTTATTGCTACTATAGTAAAACTAACTTACAGCCACTACAGTTGCACCAACCCTAGATAACTAACCCTAGACTAGCCCTAAAAGTCTGCCCTAACCTCCTACTAACCTAGGGGTTGATTTGATTGGATACTTTTTCTGATATAGACCTTGGTTTTCATGCAAAAACCCTAAACATAACTTCACTCATAACTTACCTTTCTACCATCACTATTTTCTAAACGTTTGCCACTTTATTCTACTTGTTTAAATACAATTTTTGGGTAGATTCTTTTTGGATTTTGGTGGATAGATTCACTTCTGTCACAACAAGTCTTATACATCCATAAGGATGAAAAATACTTCTTCATACATCTTTTATGACAACCATAACTCATTGCTAAAGTCTCATGCTATAGATCGTGAAATTCTCTAGTGTTTATCTACTTTGTTGCAAGCACATTTCATTGAACTTTTAGAAACTCTAATAATTGTTTCTTCACTGATATATATTGTTATTTGTTGCTGAAAATTAGGGATAGCAAGACTAACTTGCAGATCCAACTAACATACTATACTGCACAATGGTTTTTCATTGTGTCTCAGGTAGGCACTAACTTCTCGGCAATTCATCCAATTCTTTGGAAACCCCTTGAACCTTCCCAAGACTCTTTCCCAAGACCTTCATACCATTTATAATTTACCTATAGGAATATCCTCTTCATCTTCATCCTTTTCCATATCATTCCCCATAGGGTCACTGAGACTCCCCCCTTAAGGTGATTACCTCACCTCTAAAGTGACACAGACACCTGCCTAAGGTGACAGTGGGCAAGTGCCCTCCTAGTTGTCACCAATTTGTGGTTAGGTTGGGATTTTCCCAACCTACAAGTTGTGCGATAACAAGAGTAAAGAGAAGCTAGGTAAAACCTATGCTATCAATTCCTTCAATGATTAAAAAGACCATTGATTAAGCACATTACACGATTTTTCTTAAATTGGTCATTTTACATAGTGAGAGATTGTATAATATGGACAACTATCTTCAATAATATTAGAACACTCGATTGGTATCAATCCATGAGATGTAACCATCATTAGGAGGTTATACGCTCAAATATATTATATCTCAAATACAATGGATAAATATGAATATGCCACAATGGGTGGCCTACCTTCGTTCATTCATTAGGAAATATGTATTTGTAGTTTCTTAACCACTAAATCATTGGCATGTAGCTTTCTTTAATTTTAATACCCTCGTCCCTTTTAATATTGTTTTAGTTTATCTAAATTTCAAGGGCCTCATTAACCTTTGTTTTACCATTATGGTCCATCGTAGTGATATTTGTTTTTTCCTATATGCAAATGAGATGGTCAATGTATTGAGAGTGCTCTACCAGGGTTGATATTTTAACATGATTATATTTAATATCAACACAACATTCTAAAATTCTAACATGTAGAGATCTCTCTATCTCATCAATATAATTCTTTCCACATAAGTAGGGAATGGTATAAACATCATTTTGATGTTTTAGATCAATGGTATCTTTAGCATAATCCAACATGTTCTTTAGAATGTTAGGAGGGGTGAAGGTCACTCTGATGGTACCTTTCTTAAGTGTTTTTGCAAAAATTTGTGTGGTTCCTTTGATATAAGGAAATGTGATCATATTTCCTTCTTCAAGTTCACAAATATTGTGGTGTCCCCTCCTAGATTTTAAGACAATATTTTGAATTCGTATTCCCTATAGCCATTGTTTTTAAAACTTTAGCCAAGTGTCTCAATTCTTTCTCTATGTGATCATTATCTAAAACTCTAATAGATTGAGCCACCAGTGTGTTGATGACACCAAATGTTTGAATGGGGTGGTGATGAGAATTAGCATGAAGATACATACCCATATTAATTTTCTTTTGGTATACTTGATGGGAAAGAAAACCACCATTTCTCTTAAAGATCATAAGGATATCAATGAATGGGATGCTATTGTTTTCTTCTATTTCCATTATGACTCTTATGCTCTTAGCTTGATCGTTCAAATGACAGATCTTTAAACTTGTCTAAGGTTTCTTTTCCATGCTGCCAAATTATGTAGGTGTCATCTACAAACCTTTTCCTTAGTTGAGGCTTGAGAAGAAAGGAATCAATAGATTGTTTTTTAAGCCATTTCATGTACAAATCAATGACTATTGATGAAAATTTGGATCTTGTTTCTATGCCTTCAATTTGTTCATAAATATTTCCATGAAACCTGAAATACATTGATTTCAAGAAAACTTTAATAAGATTTGCAATTTCCTCATCTTTGATATCCTTGATTACCTTGATAGCATCATCTAGTACGAGAGTTTTGGTAGATAGTGAGACTACATTGAAGTTGACCAGAGGATCTCGTTCTTCAACCTTTATATTTCTTATTTCATTGAACACATGAGTAGAGTCTTTGACAAAGGAGTGTGTTTTCCCAACCATAATCATGAGTTTCTTTGCAAGGTATTTCACTAATTTGTTTGTGGGGGAGACATAGTATTTACTATGGGTATGAGTGGGTAATTTTCTTTGTGAATTTTAGGTAACCAATAGCATGGAGAAACCACATTGTTTTTTGGAGTTAGCTTAGATTTAAATTCTTCATTGAGAGAAATTCTTGATGGCCACTGTCACCTCTTTTGTGATTTTATTGTGTAGTTTCTATTGAGTTTTCTATATCTTTTGTTGATGGCTTAGGGATTGAAGCTAAATTGTTTTCTATTTGCAATTTAGAGTATATTTGATCACACATATACATAAATGGATGGAAACTTGAGTATAATTTAAATGATGTATAGAAAGACATATAAACGACTTGTCATATCCTTAAACATGGGTGTGGTGGTTCTTCCTCATAGAAGGGGTCTTTCTACAATCATTGTGCATATTCAAGCAATAAATTAAATATAGGAATTGTTATCACTCTGTAAATTCCCAAAGGTTGTCAAGGTAGAAGAAATTTACCAGAGGTAACTTTATCCAACCACTTCTAAACTAGGATCTAGCCCTGCTAGTTTAAGAGAGGGATCTCTTTGTAAGATTTAGATATGTTTTAACTTCAAATTATTAGGCTAGTTAAGTAGACTAAAGTCGAATGGTTTGTTTTTTCTGTATAAAATTGGTTGAAAGAGATTTTACACATCCATTGGGCTATGGGGTCTGTATTATAAGGATAGAGATCTAAACAGGAACTAAAAGATTCTTTTCACAAGGAAAGATAATGCATTCAGTGGATTCTTTAGCAGCAAAGTGATGGATAGCAGAAAAGATGAGAATGTCAATTAAAGTAAAGAACCATTTAAGAATTTATTCATTGTAATATCAGAACATAAACATTAAGATCTATAAAGTCGGAGACAGGGTATACAAAGATAAATTCCGCAACATGCGCTACTTTTAAAAGATCAGATTAGAAAACAATATGACAACTGAGGGAGAAAAACATTTAACACAGAAAGATAAACATCACCAATGAATAACACGCGAGAATCTTGTGAAACATCCCTTTGTATTACTGGAATATCTATTGATAAACAATTATAGTCTTTTTTAGCTTACAGGGTGTAAAGATCAACCCTTCATACTTCAAAGTTTGGAGTATTTATAATCAAAAATTACATACGATCCTATCATTAAAGATTAGGACATGGCATATTCTAAATTTAGCTAACTAACTCAACAAGATACAAAAATTCAGGAACTTTTGATGATGTGTTGAAATCTTCATGCTGATTTCTGGGAAAATCGTTGGTGAGTCCTCTGCACGACTTCGTCTGACCGGATTGCTGACAGGGCTTGGACACCTCATCACCTACTCAATCAGATTGCATAGCTCTTCCCACTGAAGATGACTGGGAATGATGACTTTGAGTAGTCTTTGGTATATTTCATCCATCTCTGTGTACTTGGCAAAAGTTGGCTTGACGATGAAAATATATCGGATCTCGTGCTATATGTTGATGTCTGGCTACAAGGTTTCTAAGAACGCCTTGCCCATTATGCTGCCGTGTATTCCTGAACATTTCAAACTATATTTGTCCACTATGGCCAGCCTCTGTTTATAATCAGGGAGGGTCATTAACTTGTCATTTAAGACCCTTAAATCAGGGATACCTTTCTTCTGCGGAGCTTTGATTTTACCGAAAAAAATTTGCACTCCTATGTCCATAGTCTGGACCTTCTCCTCCAACTGTAGAATTAGTCCTCTTTTGTTCAGAACCCTCTTGACCTCGAGGATGGTTTATTTCCTATCTTTAATCTTCATATCCTCTAATTCTTCCCTGGTTTTTGAATTCAGAAATTTGATGATCTCAGTGGCTTTTGTGGGCATTTCTCCCAGTTCTCCTCTTATTTTCTCAAAAGCCTGCCAGCTCCTTTGTACTAGTACGTTTTGCTCAAACATGATTTGCACCATAGGCCATATTTCATTTATGGATTTGGAGATATCCATCCAGATATTTTCCTTGGCATCAGCGAGTGTCTTGCCTACCACTATCTGCTTTCGAAGCTGCTGCAATTCCTGTTTGAGCTTGTCTGGTGCTTGTTTCTCCATGGAGTAGTTGGTCTAGTAAGAAGACTTAAGTTCTTGAAGGTCCTCAACCTCCTTTTTAAGTCTGGTAATTTATGTCTCTTGCAAGTTCATCTCCTCCATGGATTTTTCCAGTTCTACTGTCTTTTTCAGAGCTGTTAGTGGAGTTGCTAAGGGAATCTTTGCTGAGGGGGTTCCTACTACAGATGTTGTGCTTACTCCTGTAAGTGGAACTGTGCTCAATGGAATGACTTCCATGGGCATTGATTGTTCCTTCTCCTTCACTAGAACCTTTCCAGTTCTTCTTCCATCTCTTTCAACTGTGCATTTTTCTCCATGATCAACTTGAGCATTTCGTCCTTCTCGACTTCTGTTTCAACTATCTCCTTTACTTGTGCATCTTCCCTTGGTGGCAGTTTAAGATGTTTCCTCAGAGATTCTATATTCGCATTTTTCTTTTTAAGCATCTCCTCGACTGCTTTCACATTCAAGGGGTCATACTTGATATTGAGGACCAATTCTTCCAACGTCTTAATTATGTTATCCTTTGCAAAGGATGATATCTTCTCTAACTTCAGTTGTGTCTGAACATTGCTCAGAGAGACCTGTAATTTAGCATCCGTAGTAGAAGCATTTGCCAAAGTGGAGAACACCATTTCTCCAGTTTTCCTATGCATATCCATTTGATCGGCAGGGTGCACATCTCTGGTATGAAACTCGAGCGTTGCCCTTTTGTAATCAGTGATTACCTTCGGGTTGGGCACCTGTGCCTGCAGAAAATCCTTGTGCATTCTACCCTTCTCAGTATCGAATGCAGACAACAGTCTGTGATGTGCGGTTGATGTCTGTTTCCAAAACTGATCATAAGTGTTGTTGGTTAGTGTTTGATTCCTCTTCTTGATCAGATCATACTTCTCAAAAATACTCAACTTCGGTCCTCCTTTACTCAGCTGGTCAATTAGTGAGGTATCTGTCGGCTTCTTAGATGAAATTGTAGACATAATCTGCTTGTTGCTTGTGATAGGAAGTGATTGATCACCTTCCATAGTAGTAGTGGATTGGGTTTCCATTTCGCCAGCCATGTCAATTGTATGACTGAATTTTAGCATTTTTGTGTGTAATTGGAAATCTTCAGCCAAGACCTCAGTGACGGAAGGTGAAGTATATTTCCTAGGTCTTTTCTCCTTGGGAACCTGTGGTGTGGTTGTTTGCAAGATAGTAACTAAGGGTTCATGTTGTTCTACCTCTTCTAGAGTGTTCAACTCCCACTCTGTTTGATTTGCGAACCTTTCTATCTCAGGCTTGGGTATATAAATATATGGAACATTTTTATTCTTAACCCTCATCTCTGAAATTATCCCGCACGGATCATAGTGCCACACGAAACTAACTTCGAACTTCATTTCTCTCCAAAGTCTGTGTGCTTCTTCCCCGGCGCCTCGGCTATTACAGATGGAAGACCCAATTTGCCCTTTAATTCTGAACTGTTGTTTCTTCTTCAGAGGCACAAAGTGTATGTCGTCTGAGTTTATCATTTGTCCTATATATTCCAGAGAAAATATCTGCACAGGTAAATACTTGGGTAGTTTGTATGGAGCTAACTCGCATCCATATACTTTGATCTCGGTATGATTTTGGTAAAGATACCATTCTTCAGTATTTGCAAGGTCTGAGAGGTGTAAGATCCTCTGAATCTCCTCATTTATTCTTGGTTATGGTCTACCTCTGAGCATACTCACCACTAGGTGGTAAAACTGCTCGATAAACTATGTGAAACTAAACTCTGTGGAATTCCGCCTGAGCAACGAAGTCCAAGAAGTTACCACATGTGGCTTCCCGTCTTGTCCATTTTCTGCATTGAGAAAGAGAGCTTGTCTACTTGAAAGAAAGTGAACATGTAAGCCAGTATGGAGGAATACCGGAACATGCCCTCTATGGAGAAATTTGAAAGTTGCTCATGAATACTACTTGCCAGGAAAGTGTTGTAGTCAAACTAAGTGGTGGGCCTTTCCTCTATAGAGAAAATGGACAGAAAACCCAATATGGGTTCATCCACCCATTGGTCTAAAAAATAACCAAGCAGAGAACAAAGCAATGAAATGACTTGGTTTCCCTTCTCTGAGAATAGGGAGGAAGGATACGGGGGATTTGTCTTGGGGAGCTGAGCATCCTGTGGGAGGAAAAGCTCAAAAATCTGGGCTCTCTGATGGAAAGATAGTTTCTAGTACAACTCTGTTATGACTTCAAGATTAAAAGGAGAGGCGGATTCAGTTATGGGTATCTGCATCATCTGATCAATGGATTATGGTGTGATGAAGAACAGAGTTTCTCACTATGATGAGAATATGGTTCTCTGGTCGGGGAGGTAATGATCCTGGCATTTCAGGGTAAATTCAGGGAAATGATGGACCTGAGGGAAAAGATATAGAGGAAGTTTGGACTCCCAGAGCCCAATTTCATCGCTCTGATCTAAGAAAGTATCTTTGAGCCACGACTGCAACTCCGTGAAGTCGAATTTGCATCTTGTGTCTATGATTAGGTGATTTTTGTTGGCCAATGGGATCCTGTCGAGGTCGACAGGAGGTGGGAGGAAAGGATTTTCCTCGGCTTCCACTTTCTTGGACTTTGGTTCCATCACTGTGGAAAATTCCTGCAATTCAAACAAAAAATGTTAGCAGGAATGGCAGTGGTTTTGGGCTGCTAACTGAATCTAGAAGAGGACAAGGATAAACTTCCTGGTGCGAGGATAAGATAAGAAATGGGCGAATGACGGAGGTGAATTGGTTTTGATAAAATGAATACCCGTTGGGGGCGGGAGACAGATTAACAGGCTAATGGATAAGTTAGCTTGTAATAAATGGCCAACGGGTCCTTTGAAGCATGAGATGGCAGGTAGAAACGAGTGACAAGTACGATCGGGTGATGTGGAGGGTGTTGATTAGGGACTGGCCATGGTGAAGGGACCTATGACAGGTGAACAGGAGGGATGAATTGACGGAGTTATGGGATGTGACCATTAGGAGAAGATAATGGAAAAATGATGCCACGGGGCGGCGGGGGTATATCAGGAAAATGGTAAGTGGTAAGTGGAAAAAGTGGTTTGCGGTAAATGGTGGGAGTCTAAAGCAATAGGTTTCTGCCACGTTAGAGGAGGGGTCCTGGCAGAAAACCATTCCATTCCAGACCCCCCCCCTCCCTTCCGTTAAAGGTATATCGGTCAGGGGGGTCTGAAATACATCATCATTTGTCCATCGGTGCACTTGCCGCTAGACCGTAGATCTGAGCGCGACCTTTAACCAACTTTCCGGACCCCCCCCCCCCCCCATCGTTAAAGACAAATCGGTCGGGGGGGTCCAGAATTTAATCTCAACCGTAGATTTGGACTCCAAAGTCTCAGTCGTTCAGATGCGCGCCTTTGTTATCCAAGATTCCGGACCCCCCTCCCCCCCCACCGTTAAAGGTAGAACGGTCTGGGGGGTCCAGAAAAGATTATTGACCATAGATCTGAGCGCCATCATCTCAACCATTCATCTGTGTGCCTTCTTTAACTTGTCAGTGAAAAATTATATTTGTTCTGAAAACTTAGGACAAGTGTTTTATGCAGATTTACCATCTTTCCCCTGCTTTGTATCACCATGGGGGTTAGACATTCACCTTTCAAACATCAAAGGTATGTTTCAACATCGATCATCATGCATATTTTATTGAAATAAAGGCCACTAACCTATGCTCTAACCTACTTACCTATGACATTTAGCCCAGATTAAACTATTGGACTAAGGAATTACTCTATCCTAGGGTTATTTGACCAAGATTAGGCAGTTTGGTCAAATTTATTCACTAGCTAAACTAATCAGCTTGGCTAAGATTAAACAGTTTAGCCAAGTTTATTCACTAATCCTATCAACATCAATTTAAAAGGACTTGGTCATGCTTAAACTATATGGGCCAAGTCATTGTTATTGCATGGGGCTTTATTCAATTTCTTTTATGCTCTCTTTTATTCTTTTTTTTTCTTTTCTTTTTTTTCTTTTCTTTTTTCTTTTTCTTTCATTTCTTTCTCAAATCATTTACATAATGGAAAATTATTTGGCAACCAAACACAGCGAAAAGATGACATTTCAGTCACCAGTTGATTCTATAAATTATAGGGTTATAATAGCGGCTCCACCTCGGGATGGTACTCTCCTTGTGAAGTGCCAAGAATCCTGCTTCCTGATGTTTTGAAAAGTTTTCCACAGTTTCTTTTGTTGTTTGATTTGTTTTATTTTTTTAAATTTTGATGACAATGTTTAGTGGCTCAGGGTCTTCTCCGTGGGCTTCAACCATCTAATCAAAGTTATTCATTCAAAAAATTGTAAGAAAAATGAAATGATTTGTACAATGGAGAGTGAGACTGAAAGCCTCTACTAAGGAGGTGAATAGTGCTTCAACATTCTTCCATTCACAGGTCCTCCTGGTAGATTGGTCCCATCGTTGTGGTTGAGAAGAAAAGCATTATTTGTTGTGAATGCTTGAATCATGTAAGGTCCCTTCCATAAACTGTCGAATTTTCCATGCTTTCCCTTATATTCATTTCGAGCATCCCACCTCAGAACCAAATCACCTAGCTCAAAGTCATCTTCTTTAGTTATTTTATCAAAGATCTTTTTAATGCTCTCTTGGACAACTGAGTTTTGTTGTATACTTCTTCTCTAGACTGCTGCAAGTGGATCATTTGTTTTATCCTTCTTTGGGAGTCGTTTGGCTCGGCTTGCATCTCTTGTGGCAGTTTCATGACGGGAACCCCAAAAGAGGTAGGAAAAAATACTTCAGTGCCATAGACCAATTGATACAGAGACATACCAATCGACCTCTCAGTGGTCAGTATGTCGGCCCACAATGCGAAAACCAACTTGTTATGCCATGACTTTTTGTTTTCTTGTAGAGTCTTCTTAATAATGTTCACCAGGGTTTTGTTGGATGACTCAGCCAGCCCATTTCCCTAAGGGTAATAATCTATGGAGTGTCTCAAAATGATATGATACTGGTTGCAAAAATCTATGAGCTTCTTAGATCGGAAAGCGGTTGCATTGTCAGTTATGATTTTTCTTGGACATCCAAAGCAAGACAAGATATTACTTTCTAGAAATTTAATACTGACAGAATTAGTAGTTTGTCTGCTTGGTACAACTTCAATCCATTTTGTGAAATAGTCCATAGCAATGAGGATCCACCTGTGCTGGCCCGAAGAGGGAGGATGTATTTCTCTGATAAAGTCTAATCCCCATTGCTGAAAATGAGCTTCAACAGAGATTGGTTTCAGGGGCAAAGGGAGGAGCTTCTTTTTGCCCTCGAACACCTGACATTTATGGCACGAAGTCACTTTCTGATGCACGTCAGCGAATAGTGTAGGCCAATAAAACCCAACTCTGAGGATTTTATTAGCTGTGGCCTTCCAGCTCAGGTGACCACCACAGTCTCCTACATGGAAATCCTGTAATACTTTGTCAGCTTCATCTTTTAACAGACAGTTCAACAAAATACCTCCAGGATCCTTCCAATAAAGATTTCCTTCTAGAATGCAAAATTTTAATGCTTTCAATTTCAAAAACCTAGCTTTAGTTTTGGTCAGACCAGGGGGAGCTTGTAAGTTATGCAAAACAAATATCAGGTCTACGTACCATGGAGAGTTCAGAAATACCTCTTTCATGCTTGGAGTTGCCTGCTCTCCCTGTTCATCTACTGCAGCTAAGAAATTAATATCTAGAGCATGGAAATTAGATTCAGCCATTAACTTTGCTAGACCTTGACCTTTAATGAGTTTAGTAGGCTTAATCTCTATGTCATACTCCAAAATGATAGCAATCCATTTTCTCCTTCTGACATCTGGATTGTCCTGGGTTAAAATGTCCTTTACTACTGCGTTCAGAACGTATGCAATTGTGTGGGAATGGAGAATATATACTCTAAAATATTTTATGGCTTTTACCAAGGAAAAAGCTTGTTTCTCCATTATTTTATAATTCAAAGCAGCATCTCTTAAGGATTTACTAAAAAAGGCTATGGGTTGTTAATACCCTTCGTTTTTTTTCTGTAGTAATATTGTTGCAATGGTGTGTTCAGAAGTGAAAGAGAAAAGGTAAAAATCTTTGGTGAACTCAGGACTGATCAAGACTGGAGCCTGTGTGAGCGCATGCTTAACTTGTTCAAAAGACTGCTTGGATTTAGGGTCCCATTTTATTTTTGTGTCCTTTTTTAACATGTTGGTGATGTTCCTGAGAAGCTCAGCCAAGTTGGGTATGAATCTTCTTAGAAAGTTTATTTTTCCAATGAAAGATTGTAACTCTTTGATATTCCTTGGGTGTTCCAGTTTCTGAATGGCTTCTATTCTACTGGGATCTATCTTAATTCCATCCTTAGAGATTATGTGCCCCCACATTTTACCTTCCTCTAATCCGAAAAGGATTTTCTTAGGATTCAGAGAAATCCCAAATTTCCTTCATTTCTCAAACACTCGTCTGAGATGTCGTAAGTGCTCTTCATCAGATTGGGAATAAACAGTTACGTCGTCCAGATAAATGATAATAAATCTGCCAAGTTCTTCCACAAAAGCGATGTCCATCGCTCTTTGGAAAGTGGCCCCAGCATTCATCAAACCAAAATGCATTTTCACGTACATGAAGGTACCCCAAGGTGTTGTGAAGGTTGTTTTCTCTTGATCATCTGGGTGAACGAGAACCTGGTTATAGCCTGAGAAACCATCCAGTAAGGAGATTCGGATGGATCCAACTACCTTTTGTAATATGTCGTCCATTTTTGGCAGTGGGTAGTTGTATTTTAGGGAAACCTTGTTCAGGTTTCAGAAATCAATGCAAAGCCTGATTTCCCTATTTTTCTTTCGGGTTGGAACCAGATTTGAAACCCATTTGGAAAATCGTAAGGGAACTATGATTTTAGCATCATACATCTTTTTGATTTCTTTTTCTATCAGGGGAAGCAACTTGGGATTGATTCTCCTAAGTTTCTGTCTGAAATGTTTTTGGTATTCTTTTATCGGGATCCTATGTTGTATTATGTTTGTGTCATAATATTTTAAGTCTTCATAACCCCAAGCAAATACGTCCACATATTCCTTGAAAAGTTCAATGTATTTAAGTTTCTGCTCGGGGGGTAAAGATTTGGAAAGTTTTACCATCTTAGGTTTCTCTTCTGTCACTATGTTACAGTCTTCAACTTCTTTACCACTGGCTTCAATTTTAGGTTTTTTAGCTACATCATTAAAGTCAAATAGGTCTTCTAACGGTAATAAACCCCTAGGTAAAACATTACTCTTTAAATGCAAAACATCAGAATCTACCTCATCTTCACCTAATTCTTTTGAATCTATTTTATTAACACTATCATTTCCAAAAACATATTTATTTACATTTTCGTCATCATTTTCTAAGTCTATGTTTGTACACTCGAAATCATTTTTACATTGTAGAAAATCTCCAATTTGATCATCATTCCCAAATACCTACCAGTATCTGATGTTGTCCGAGATAGTCGATCTGCACTTCACCTCTACTGTGTATGGGCGAGTGGAACGAAAAGGTATCTTGCATGTAGCTACTGGCGTAGCTAACCCATCTGCTAAAATGTTCTGTCCCCTGGGCATCACCTGCAAATCAATTTCTGTGAAACATTGAAGGGAATCCAAAACAACATTCCTATAAGCTCTAAGCCTGGGATGTTTTTCTGCATACTCACCTTTAATTTGTTTGATAATTAATTCAGAATCGCCTCTTACCATGATTTTTTTGGCACCAACCTTCTTTAGTAGTTTCACACCAAGCATCAAAGCTTCGTACTCGGCTATGTTGTTAGTGCATTGAAAATTCAATTTGTAAGAATGGTTCTCTGAATATCTATATTTGTTATTGTGCAACCAAACTCCTACTCCAGATCCCTCTTTTCTTATAGCTCCATCGAAGTCCATGCTCCAGAACTCTGCTGGCAATTCTTCACTTATTACAATTTCCTTCCTTTTTGCCTCAGTGATTTCTTGGCCTTCTTTCGGATCAAGTGTATCTTCTTCTCGCTGAGTGATTTGTTCTTCCATATCGTCGTCGTTATACAAGATGAAGGAATCCAGATCAGAATGTGTAGAGTACAAAGGGTAGTTATGTGGTTTTTCTTGGTTGTTGACTATATATTTCATCAGCGTCTCTCTGTATAGTCTTCTCTGTTGTCTGAATACTAGGATAGTGGCATATGACATATCCAACTGGAAAGTGCCTCTCAACTTGGCCCCCCAAGACCTGGACAACAGCATACCGTATTTTGGGGGGATGTTCGCGAACTCAACATCCATAACCATACTTTTTTTTGGAATATGAACTAGGGTGATACATAAGTATTTGATCAACCCAATACATCTGACTTTGTTGGATTCGAAAGAGTGAAAATCCTTGTAGGGTCTGGTGACCTTGAGTCCCAGCTTTTCCATCACTGCTTTAGGCATTAGGTTGTGGGAAGCACCTAAATCTAACACAGCATTGTCCAGAATCAGGTCGTGTATATTAAGGATGATGTAAAAAGGAGCGACAACACCAGTGTCAGTCTAACCATCAACTCCAGGGCCAAATAGGAGTTTAGGTTGATCATCGGTAAGATTTACCATGTCCAAATGATTTGTTGATACAATAGTCAAGGCCTTCGTGCCTATATCAGGCTCAATGCTTAGCGCTTTGATCACCTGCGATCTGTAAACGTTCTTACTTATCAATTCAGAAAGGGGAATGGGAATCTTAACTTTGGCTAATTCCCCTTCAAGGATGAAAGGGGTAGGTGCTCTGATTTGGCTCAACAATTTTGATTTGTCCACCATAGTTTTCTGGGCAGAATTACTTGGTCGATTGGTTGATGAAACCTCAATCTGCGTTGATATTTGGAAAATGGTAGGGTTTCTTTTTGTTGGAGGTTCAGCATTACCTTTCTCAGGGATTTTCTTGGTAGAAGGCTCAAAGGTCTTCTTGGTTTTGACTGTTTTCTTCACTTCGGTTACCTTCTTTGGGGGATTTTCATCTGTCTTTTTTCTTCGCAGATTGTACTGCCTGTGTACCTCCATAATGGAATTTTCAAATGCCTATTGTTCTGTATCCTCGACTACCTCATTTAACTCTGTTTTAGAAAGAAGAAAAAGTTCTTTCTCTTCCTGAGTAAGGAAGATGGCTTCGTCGTTGTGAACGCCCATGAGGTTTATATGCATGTCATCTAATTCTTCAATTGTCTCCTCACTTTCATCGGCATAATTTTCCTGTGGGGGTGTTCTGATCTGTTGAACAAGACCCCTCTGTTCTCTTTGATCCATAGGATATCTCTGTCCGATTTGAGGAGGATTTCTTCTGAAGTTAAGATTTCGAATTTGTGGAGCATCTTGGTTTTCTCTGGGAGGATTTATTTCGACTATAGTAATTCTCTCCATCATCCTTTCCATTGCTCTAGCTAAGGAATCCAAATTGGTGTCATAAGAGGATGTGGTAGGTTCCTCTTTAATTGTGACTCTCCTTTCCATCCTTTGTCATGCCCTTCTGGCTAATAGGTTGGCCTCTACACTTAGTGCACTTTTCTGCATGTCCTCTAGAGTCGTAGAGTTTCTTTCCCTTAATTGATACGAAATATCAGCGTCGAAACCATCAGGGAATTTTATCAATGCCAAACCTTGTGGGGGTTTAATATCAGCTAGAATCGCATTGTACAGATTGTTGAAATGGGTGCAGTAGTCTTGTACTGTTTCTCCTTAGTTCCTTCTGATGTTTTCGTATTCTGACAAGATTTGGAGAGGATTTTTCTTTACCTCCCATATGTCCAGAAAAATTCTTTGAAATGCTGTAAGGTTGACCACAGAAGCAGGACGTAAGCCTTTGTACCATTTCTCAACATCCCCAGTCAGACTCTGCGCAAATAGTCTCATTTGAACGTCAGCTTCATCTACTTCCTAAAAGTCAAAATAGTCATTCATTTTATCAACGTGTTGTTGTGCGTTCAAGGGCCCAGTACCATCGAACTATGGAAGTCATGTTTGATAGTCCTGGAGCATAGCATGTAGAGGTGAGGCCAACACCAAAGGAGCATATCTGGCTGCCATGATAGGTGGAGGAGGCGAGACAACAACCTGGATGATTAGTGGGGAGGTGAAAGAGGATGAAGAGGATGAAGGACTAGTAGGCATAGAGTGAGTGGGTTGAGTTTTTACAGAAGCTGCAGCAATAGTTATGGCAGAAAGTTTGACCAACTGCTGGAAGTGGGCTTGGTGTAAATCTTGATCAATATTCGCTACCAAAGTTTCTAGCTTGTCCAATTTTTCAAGGAATTTTTTATCAGGGACCTCCCTGGGAGATAGTATTTCAGGGGTCCGTGGTTGCAGGATGGTTTGATCTAAAACAGTTTCAGTCACAAAGCTATCAGATTTCGTTCTAAGCCAGCTTTGTTCAAAAGTGGTGTCAAAGTTGAGATCCTGGAGGGCAAAAAGTTTCTCTGGAAGAGAAAAGGACCTGTGAATGGGACTATGACTCCCTGAACCTTCTGCAATAGTCTTCTTTCTGAGTAACTGTTCTAGACTATCAGTTACTTCTGCAGCTTCTGGGTCTGGGTGAGATCGAGTATAAGCTCTTTTAGGAGCCAGATTTTTAATTTTTATATCTTTTTATTTTTATGAATCCAAAATTACTATGTAAAAACTTTTAACAACCTCTGAACATTATTTCTTTCTCAGATTTATGATTAGTTCATAAATAAAGTTTTCTTCTAGGGAAAAGAAATCGTGGGATTGAAAGTTTGTTCAGTCTTCCCCAGTATGGTAGCCACTATGTTATCACTCTGTAAATTCCCAGAGGTTGTCAGGGTAGAAAAATTTTAATAGAGGTAACTTTATCCAACCACTTCGAAACTGGGATCTAGCCCTGCCAGTTTCAGAGAGGGATCTCTCTGTAAGATTTAGATATGTTTTAACTTCAAAATATTAGGCTAGTTAAGTATAGTAAGGTTGAATGGTTTGTTTTTTCTTTATAAAATTGGTTGAAAGAGATTTTATGCATCCATTGGGCTATGGGGTCTGTATAATAAGGATAGAGATCTAAACAGGAACTAAAAGATTGTTTTCACGAGGAAAGATAATGCATTCATTGGATTCTTTAGCAGCAAAGTGATCAATAACAGAAAAGATGAGAATGTCAATTAAAGTAAAGAAGCATTTAAGAATTTCTTCACTGTAATATCAGAAGATAAACATTAAGATCTATAAATTCGAAGATAGGGTATACAAAGATAAATCTTGCAACATGCGCTACTTTTAAAAGATCATAATAGAAAACAATATGACAACTGAGAGAGAAAAACATTTAAAATAGAAAGATAAACATCACCAATGAATAACACGCAAGAATCCTATGAAACATCCCTTTGTATTACTGGAAGATCTCTTGATAAACAATTACAGTCTTTTTTGGCTTACAGGGTGTAAAGATCAACCCTTCATACTTCAAAGTTTGGAGTATTTATAATCAAAAATTACATACGATCCTGTCATTAAAGATCAGGACGTGGCAGATTCTAAATTTAGCTAACTAACTCAACAAGATACAAAAATTCAGGAACTGTTGATGATGTGTTGAAATATTCATGCTGATTTCTGGGAAAACCGTTGGTGAGTCATCTGCATGACTTCGTCTGATTGGATTGCTGACAGGGCTTGGACACCTCATCGCCTACTCAATCATATTGCATAGCTCTTCCCATTGAAGATGACTGGGAATGATGACTTTGAGTAGTCTTCAGCATATTTCATCCATCTCTATGTACTTGGAAAAAGTTGGCTTGATGATGAAAATATACTGGATCTCATGTTGTATGTTGATGTCTGGCTGCAAGGTTTCTATGAACACCTTGCCCGTTATGCTACCCTGTATTCCCGAAAATTTCAAACTATCTTTGGCCACTGTGGCTAGCCTCTGTTTATAATCAGGGAGGGTCATTATCTTGTCATTTAAGACCCTTAAATCAGGGAGACCTTTCTTTTGCAGAGCTTCGATTTTACCGAAACATTTTTGCACTCCTGTGTCCATAGTCTATACCTTCTCCTCCAACTATAGCATTAGTCCTATTTTGGTCAGAACCCTCTTGACCTCGAGGATGGTTTTCGTCCTGTCTTCAATATTGATATCCTCTAATTCTTCCCTGGTTTTTGAATTCAGGAATTTGATGATCTCAGTGGCTTCGGTGGGCATTTCTCCTAGTTCTCCTCTTATTTTCTCAATAGCCTGCCTGCTCCTTTGTACTAGTTCGTTTTGCTTGAATATGATTTGCACCATAGGCCATATTTCATTTATGGATTTGGAGATATCCATCCAGATATTTTCCTTGGCCTCAACGAGTGTCTTGCATGCCACCGTCTACTTTCGAAGCTGTTGCAATTCTTGTTTGAGCTTGTCTGATGCTTGTTTCTCCATGGAGTAGTTGGTCTGGTAAGAAGACTTAAGTTCCTAAAGGTACTCAACCTCCTTTTTAAGTCTGTTAATTTTTGTCTCTTGCAAGTTCATCTCCTCCATGGATTTTGCCAGTTCTACTGTCTTTTTCAGAGTTGTCAGTGGAGTTGTTGAGGGAATCTCTGTTGAGGGGGTTCCTTCTATAGATGTTGTGCTTACTCCTGTAAGTGGAACTGCGCTCAATGGAATGAATTCCATGGGCGTTGATTGTTCCTTCTCCTTCACTAAACTTTCCAGTTCTTCTTCCATCTCTTTCAACTGTGCATTTTTCTCCATGATCAACTTGAGCATCTCATCCTTCTAACATTATGTTTCAGCTATCTCCTTTGCTTGTGCATCTTCCATTGGTGGCAATTTCAGTTGTTTCCTCAGAGATGTTATATCTTCATTTTTCTTTTTAAGCATATCCTCGACTGCTTTCACATTCGAGGGGTCATACCCGATCTTGAGGACCAATTCTTCCATCGTCTTAATTATGTTATCCTTTGAAAAGGATGATATTTTCTCTAACTTCAGCTATGTCTGAACATTGCTGAGAGAGACCTTTAATTTAGCAGTCGTAGTAGAAGCATTTGCCAAAGTGAAGAACACCATTTCTCCAGTTTGCCTATGCATATCCATTTGATCGGAAGGGTGCACATCTCTAGTATGAAACTCGAACATTTCCCTTTTGTAATCAGTGATTACCTTCAGGTCGGGCACCCGTGCCTGTAGAAAATCCATGTGCATTCTACCCTTCTCAGTATCGAATGTGTACAACAGGCGGTGTTGTTCTGTTGATGTTTGTTTCCAAAACTGAGCATAAGTGTTGTTGGTGAGTGTTTGATTCCTCTTCTTGATTAGATCATACTTCTCAAAAATACTCAACTTCGGTCCTCCTTTACTCGGTTGGTCAATTAGTGAGTTATATGTCGGCTTCTTAGATGAAATTGTAGACATAATCTACTTGCTGCTTGTGATAGGAAGTGTTTGATCACCTTCCATAGCAGTAGTGGATTGGGTTTCCTTTTCGCCAGCCATGTCAATTGTATGACTGGATTTTATCCTTTTGGTGTGTAATTGGAAATCTTCAATCGAGACCTCGGTGATGGAAATCTTCAACCGAGACCTTCTTGGATCTTTTCTCCTGGGGAACCTGTGATGTGGTTGTTTGCGAGATAGTAACTGAGGGTTCCGGTTGTTCTACCTCTTCCAGAGTGTTCGACTCCCACTCTGTTTGATTTGTGAACCTTTCTATCTCAGGCTTGGGTATATGAATATATGGAACATTTTTATTCTTAACCCTCATCTATGAAATTATCCCGCACGGATCATAGTGCCACAGGAAACTAACTTCGAACTTCATTTCTCTCAAAAGTCTATCTACTTCTTCCCCGACACCTCAACTATTACAAATGAAAGACCCAATTTTCCCTTTAATTCTGAGCTGTTGTTTCTTCTTCAGAGACACAAAGTGTATGTCGTTTGATTTTATCATTTGTCTTATATATTCCAGAGAAAATATCCCCAGGGGTAAATACTTGGTTAGTTTGTATGGAGCTAACTTGCATCCATATACTCTAATCTTGGTATGATTTTGGTAAAGATACCAATCTCCAGTTTTTGCAAGGTCTAAGAGGTGTAAGATCCTTTGAATCTCCTCATTTATTCTTGGTTCTGGTCGATCGCTGAGCATGCTCACCACTGGGTGGTAAAACTGCTTGATAAACTATTTGAAACTAAACTCTATGGAATTCTACCTGAGCAGCAAATTCCAAGATGTTACCGCCTGCGGCTTCCCATTCTTGTCCCTTTTCTACATTAAGAAAGAGAACCTGTCTGCTTGAAAGAAAGTGAACATGTCAGCTAGTATGGAGGAATATCGGAGCATGCCCTCTGTGACGAAATTTGAAAGCTTCTCATGAATACTACTTTCCAGGAAAGTGTTGTAGTCAAACTGAGTGGTCGGCCTTTCCTTCGCAGAGAAAATGGACAGAAAACCCAATATGGGTTCATCCACCCATTGGCCTGAAAAATAACCAAGCAGAGAACAAATCAATGAAATGACTTGGTTTCCCTACTCTGAGAACAGGGAGGAAGGATACGGGAGATTTGTCTTGGGGAGATGAGCATCCTGTGGGAGGAAAAACTCAAAACTCTGGGCTCTCTGAGGGAAAGATAGTTTCTGGTACAACTATGTTATGACTTCAAGATTAAAAGGAGAGGTGGATTCAGTTCTGGGTATCTACATCAATTGATCAATGGATTTTGGTGTGATGAAGAACATAGTTTCTCCTAATGATGAGACTATGGTTCTTTGGTCGAGGAGGCAATGAGCCTAACATTTGAGGGAAAATTCAAGGAAATGATGGACCTGGGGGAAAAGATATAGAGGAAGGTTGGAATCCCAGAGCCCAATTTCATCTCTCTGATCTAAGAAAGTATCTTTGAGCCACGACTGCAACTCCGCGAAGTCGAATTCGCATCTTGTATCTATGATTAGGTGATCTTTTTCGGCTAATGGGATCATGTTGAGGTTGACAGGAGGTGGGAGGAAAGGATTTTCCTTGGCTTCCGCTTTCTTGGACTTTGGCGCCATCACTGTGGAAAATACTTGCAATTCAAACAAAAACTGTTAGTGGGAATGGCGGTGGTTTTGGGCTACTAACTGAATCTAGAAGAGGACAAGGATAAACTTCTTGGTGCGAGGATAAGATAAGAAATGAGTGAATTATGGAGGAGAGTTAGTTTTGAGCAAACGAATACCCATTGGGGTTGGGAGATAGATCAGCAGGCTAACAGATAAGTTAGCCTGTAATAAATGGCCAACGGGTCCTTTGGAGCATGAGATGGCAAGTAGAAATGAGTGACGAGTACGACCAGGTGATGTGGAGGGTGTTGATTGGGGACCAACCATGGTGAAGGGACCTGTGATGGGTGAATAGGGGGGATGAACTGACGGAGTTGTGGGAAGTGACCATTAGGAGAAGATAGTGGAAAAATGATGTCATGGGGCAGCGGAGGTATATCAAGAAAATGGTAAGTGGTAAGTGGAAAATGTAGTTTGCAGTAAATGGTGGGAGTCTAAAGTAATAGGTTCCTTCCACATTAGAGGAGGGGGGTTGACAGAAAACCATTCCANCGTTAAAGGTAGATCGATCGGGGGGGTCTGAAATACATCGCCAGTCGTCCATCAGTGCGCTTTTCGCTGGACCATAGATCTGAGCGCGACCTTTAACCAGCTTTCCGGACTCCCCCCCCCCCAACCATTAAAGTAAAACTGGTTGGGGGGGTCCGGAATTTAATCTCAACCATAGATTTGGGTGCCGAAGTCTCAGCTGTTCAGATGCGTTCCTTTGTTATCCAAGATTTTGGACCCCCCCACCCCCCATCGTTAAAGGTAGAATGGTCCGGGGGGTCCAAAAAATCTTATTGACTGTAGATCTGAGCCCCATCGTCTCAATCATTCATCTGTGCGCCTTCTTTAACTTGTCAACGCAAAATTATATTTGTTCCAAAAACTTAGGATAAGTGATTTATGCGGATTTACCAGCTTTCCCCTGCTTTGTATCACCATGGGGGTTAGACATTCACCTTTCAAACATCAAAGGTATGTTTCAACATCGACCATCATGCATATTTGATTGAAACAAAGTCCACTAACCTATGCTCTAACCTACTTACCTATGACATTTAGCCCAGATTAAACTATTGGACTAAGAAATTACTCTATCCTAGGGTTATTTGACTAAGATTAGGCAGTTTGATCAAATTTATTCACTTGTTAAACTAATCAGCTTGGCTAAGATTAAACAGTTTAGCAAGTTTATTCACTAATCCTATCAACATCAATTTAAAAGGACTTGGTCATGCTTAAACTATATGGGCCAAGTCATTGTTATTGCATGGGGCTTTATTCAATTTCTTGTATGCCCTCTTTTATTCTTTTCCTTTCTTTTCTTTTCTTTTTTCTTTTTCTTTCATTTCTTTCTCAAATCATTTACATAATGGAAAATTATTTGGCAACCAAACACAGTGAAAAGATGACACTTCAGTCACCAATTGATCCTATAAATTATAGGGTTATAACAGGAATGATGAATTTTTGGCCCCTCGACACACCTAAAAGAATCTACTTCATTACATTTTTTATCCTTATTGTTGTGGAAATGTTTGTTACCATTGCATTGATTTAGTTCTACCTAGAAGTGGAGGACCATGAACTATGGTGGTGGAACTGACTCTAGGATCCCAAACTAATGATAAACTAGAGAATGACTCCCTATTTTACATCATTTGCCAGAGACCACACACTGACATGACATAGTAAAGAGAAGTTAACTAAAATCTATGTTATGAATTCCTTCAATGGTTACAAACACCACTAGTTAAGAACATTTCCAAGATTATCTTGTGAGCATGTGCTAAGTGATAATGCTTGCAAATATGAAGCTTCATCCATTCCATGTTTTAGTTTTCAATAAATGATAATGGTAATGGAAATTTCTTTAGGGTGGAGAGGTTCTTAATAGGGTTAAGTGTGACATTGTTAAGGGGGTAACTTTTCCCACAAACAAGGGGGTCTCATACATCAATTTGGTATTTGTCTAGGCCATAAATGTAAGGTACCAAGTTTATTATATTAACAGAAAAGAGAAATATTGCAGATAATAACACTGAGATAGGAACATAATACAAAAATACTGCAGAGATAACAACAGAACAACAAATTATATGGAACCACAACACCCGAATTATACCTTTATTGATAGGAAACAATGTTCACTTGCCTCTTCGAGGGGGAAAAATCTAGCAGAGAAGAGCTCTATTACAATAATTCTTCAAGACAAAACTTCTCATACCCTCTACTCCTATTTATACTAAATCTATCTATCCAAAAGAACAATCTAGAGAAAGATATTTCTAGAAGCGAAATCTTCTATTAGGCCTTCTTACATTTGACTTATTCCTCCTTATTTCTATGCCTTATTAATATTGACCTTTATTACATGGAAATATACTATTCTACCTATTATCACACAAAGCAGGGTGAACGAAGGTGAGCCGGTGCATTCTGCAACAATTGAGATCCCATGCATAGGTTAGATGTGGTGTTATCGCCAAGCTCAGTTGAGGGACTCCAGAATTGGCAGGCAGATAAAAGTTTGGCAGGGGCGCTAAATTATCTGGCGCACCCAGATATTAACTCCCATCTAGATCGACGACCGTTGATCATTTTGGGGCCGCAATATGTGTGCATGTCAAAATCCGAAGGGCGGGCCGAAATTCCAACCGTGGTTTTACGGGGAGGCGACGTGGTGGAAGAGGGTGTGTTTCGGCTTCAGAAGCAGTGTGGGTCCAAACCGCTTCCTGCAGCCCCTAAATGCACATGCACATGTAATTACCTATCCCATGTCGACAAGTGGTTGCCCAACAGTTGTCACGTCGGGCTCCAATCCAAAGGATGGTTCAACTAATGAACGAGGATTGACTTCCATGACCTTAGCGCCCAACCCAACAGAGATAGGTGGTCCTCCACCATTCGTCCTATTGTGCTCTAATCCTGATGAAGATCCAGTTAATGAAGTAGGGATTGGTAGTTGAAACCTCAGCATAGCCCATAAATGGAAGGCTTGGAAGTTATGGCTAAGGAGGCAGGACTGTCAGCAAAGTACAATCGTGGTCATTTTTCTGCAGGTCCATACTGATCCCGGTTTGTGTCTGACAGGACAAAACACACATAGTATAACAGAAGACTGCTCAGACACAAAGCTTTGAATGGAATTTCTAGATCACACTCCTAGAAGTTGTGGACTGATCTGAGTATAAATGGATCAGCTTGATATTTTGTTATGGTCGTCAACTGGTTGATCAAAGCTCCCTATTTTGTAATATTTTGAGCCAGAATTGTTCTCTGGTTATGTATCAAATTTGAGACTTTCGTATTAAAAGAAGTCAACTTCTTTCATCTCTTTGTTTAAAATTGTGCTGAAACACTCGGGCATGGAGGATCCAGTCGAGCGTTGTGATTCTATTGTAATGTAGGTTTGATTATAGTATTGTTGTGACCATTTTTAGTCAGCTTCCTTGTTATCTTATTTTCCCTTACATTGAAAGGCTCGGGCATGGAGGATCTAGTCGAGTTGTTGTAGTTGCATTGTGATGTAGGTTTGATCATTATGTTGTTGTGACATATTTCAGCATCTAAAACTTGAGTTCAAGAGTCCTCTCAAGCCTGAGTTTTTCTTCACCAAGCTGCTTGAAAGTCGGATGCCCATGGCATACTTGTGCACCTTTCTCACTAAGTCTTCCTTCTGCCCACCCTTAAACTCAAAACATTGACTGAAGTTAATGAGTCCCTCACTTCCTTATGCATTGCTTGTCTAGCTTCTATGATTAAAATCATTCTTGTACTGAGTTTTGTCCATTTTACCTCCATTCATAAAACCAAGATCCACCAAACATTATGATGGGTATTGGGCTTATCTTATTGCAATCTGAGGGTGACTCTCAGTGCTAACATTCATGGTGCGGTTTCCAGGGAATGAATTGAAGACATTTCCCTGGGATAGAATGACAAAGAGATTCTGATTCTGAAGGTGCATCACAAATCAGTAACTTGAAGATTGCAAATTGCACCTGGTGACTCCACTATTTCAGTTGTGGCTCCCAAAGGCAGACACATGAAGTCTACTCCATAGCTGCCTCTGGCAATGTCTGAAGCTGACCCAGAAAATATTATCATAAAAGGAAAGACCCCTCAAGAAGGTATTTCAATTGTTGTATCAGTTGATTTTGGCAATTTACATAATTCTTCTTTAAAAACTCAAATAGTTGCATCTAATTCTCCTATTATACAATCTGTTGGAGTTTCAAGAAGTTTAAATTTTGGGAGTTTCCCTGTTGAATTTTCCCCTTCTAGGCCTCATTTAGAAGAAATTTTTGACACCCCTGTTTCCCCTGAGATTGTAAAGTGGTTCAGACCCATAATCTTAGAAGATTGTCCCACTTTGGGTTTTCCTACTCCTCCTCCTGTCAAAGTTGTAGTATCTAAAGAGGGGGGAACTTATTTTCCCTTAAACCCCATATTATCCTCCTCCAACACTCAGTCGTTTCCCCTCTCCTCTGGAAACACAAGTCCAGTCCCACCTGTCCAATCTCCATATCCCCCTAGTTCTCTTGCAGTTCACATCCCAATGGAAGGTGATAATCCTCATAGAAACAGAATGGATGCCATAGTGGTTGCTCGTTATGCCCCTCTTGTTTTACCTCGGCCTATGAATTCCCTCCCAGTTGGATATTACCTCAAGTATATGCCCAAGTTTATAGGAGAGGAAGACATAACTGCAGAAGAACACCTTTCAACCTTTTACATTTATGCAAATAATCTTAATATTGAAAATGAAGATGTTTGGTTGAGAGTTTTTGTACAGAGCCTTGATGGTGAGGCTATAAAATGGTTCAGGGGCTTGACTCTTGGATCTATAGATGGGATTGAATCTCTAGATGATTCATTCT
>ML778440.1:442736-474668 GCA_009831015.1 Picea engelmannii | reverse complement strand
ATTGGGGGGGGGGGGAGGACTTCCTTTATTGTATTACAGATTTTGGATCACTTAAGAGAGAGGAAGGGGAGTCGGTTTCATACTTCTCCAAGAGATTTAATAAGATGTACAATAAGATCCCCACTGAAATGAATCCTACTAAAACCTCTGCCAAGATCACTTATGCTAGTGATTTTGACCCTGAGTTTTGCCTCCTACTGAGAGAAAGAAGAGTTGCCTCCTTGGCTCATATGCAAGATGCATCCCTTGAAGTAGAATCCAATATACTGGTAGTTGACAAACTTAGGAGTAAGGTTGATAGAGACAGAAGAAAAGGCATGTCTGAAGCTTCAACCTTTTGTTCCTCTGCTTCCCACCCTCAAGTGGATGAGATGACTAACATGGAAAAATCACTTTCTATGGAAATGGAGAAATTAAAATTTGATGGGAAACAAGGATATAGGAATGCCTAGAATAGTGATAACAGGGGTAACTCCAAAAGACCAAACAATGCCCCCGAGATCATCCAAAGAGATCAAATAAATAGGGATAGGGATGACCAAAAGATCCAAGCCCCTCTCCAAAACAACTTGGTTACTGATGCAGAAGGAGAGGAATACGAAGTTGATCATGAAATCCATTGTCTTGGTGACACCTCCTCGTCCCCCCATTTAACTCAATCTACATATGAGGATTCTCTCATGGATAGCCAGCTAAATGAGCTGAGAAAAGAGGAAAGGACCCGTGTCAATCCGAATAGATACAATCTCAGGTCCAAGAAAAAGGAAGGAAGGCCTAACATTCCTGATCAGCCTACTAGAGCATAGCATACCATTAAGGAGGTTCCAGCTAACAATAAAGAAAAAGAGGAACAAAACCCCCAAGCAATGATTAAGAACCCTGTCCCAGAAGTGAAGGATATTATGAAGCCTCCCTCCTCTTTTAGCTTTGAGAATGAGATTCAAAAGATCAAAATTTTTGTGCCTTTCTTGGAGCTAGTTAAAAATGATGATTTCAAGAGGTACCTCTCCAAAGTGCTGCAGCCTGAGCCTTCATCTCATTCCACAGATTCAGTCAACCTCCAAGATGAAAATCCTTCTGTCATACTAGGGCTTTGGTAGAGGATAGAGATGACTCCTCCCCTCCTTTCTATACATCATTGAACATCCATGATAAGGTGTTGCACAACTTCTTGATGGATTCAGGGGCATCTCACAATCTCATGCCTAATATTGTTATGGAGGAGCTCGGGTTGGAGGTTACAAATACTTATCATGACCTGTACTCATTTGATTCCAAGAAGGTGAAGTGCTTTGGGGTTATCAAAGACTTGGATGTATCTTTGTTCCAGTTGCCAATGAAGAGCGTAGTAATATATATTGTAGTGGTTGATGTCCCCCCCTAAGTTTGGGATGCTTCTATCTAGATATTGGATAAAAAGACTTGGGGGAACCTTGTGTATGGATCTTTCATATGCCACTATTCCTATGTTTGGAGGTGAACAAAGAAGGCTTTATAGGGAAGCACAACTTGCTTACATCATCAATGATGAAGAAAAGCTGACCAACCACCCCATTTTTGTAGTAGATATTGATCTGGGGACTAGTATGTTACAACTCACTGATGGCCCTCAAGAACCTATTGAAATCAGAAAGCTGCCCATCACCCCTTGTGAGGACCCTTCTCTCGATACCTCTATTTGGAAAAAAAAAATTGATGGGGCCTCTTCTAGGGAAGGTGTTGGTGCTGGGGTAGTTTTCATTTACCCTACCCAAGAGACCATATATCTATGTTACAAGATTGAATTTGAAACAAAAAAAATGTGGTAGAGTATGAATCTCGTGTTTTTCATTTGACAGCTTCCAAAGACATGAATATTGAGGAGCTAACAGTATTTGGAGATGTTGAGTTAATTGTACATTAGGTCAAAAATATGTATCAAGCTAAGCACCCCAGGTAAAGGTCCCTACAGAAACGATGTCTAGGATATTGTTGATATTTTCTTCTTGGATTTTAATATCTCATTTGTTCCAGGAGAGAATAACTCTATGGAAAATTCATTAGCTGTCTCAGAAAGCAATTTCAGGGCCCCTTTGCCCCCAAAGCTCAAGTATGAGGTGGAAGTAAAATACAGACCCTCTATTCCTGACAATGTCAAACATTGGAAGGTTTTTGAGGATGATGTTGAAGTAAAAAGGTTTCTTGATACTATGGATGAATTTTCTAATTTGCATATTGATCAAGATCAGGATACTGAAGATACCCCCATGCTGATATTTTTCTAAATAAAATCGCTAACCATCATATTGTTCAGTTACCCAGTAACCATATTCCAAACGGACTTGTCCCCTTGGAGAGATTGTTTGACATGAATGATGTTGTTGTAAAGGTTAAAGGTTCAACTGAAGAGGCTGATGTGACTGAATGAAATTTAGGAACAGAGAAGGATCCCAAGTATGTCAAATTGTCTAGCAGCCTGTCAAAGGACCAAAGGGTTGAGTATGCCAAGATCTTGAAGGAGTTTTCTGATGTGTTTTCTTGGAAATATCAATATTTAAGGACATATGACACCAACATCATTGAGCATAATATCCCTTTGAAAGAAGAGGCCAAATATTTCAGGCAGAAAATCAGACAGATAAATCCTATGTTGTTGCCTATTATGGAAAAAGAAGTAAAAAAAATGTTGGATGCCCATATCATCATCCCCTTGAGATATTCAGAATGGGTGGCTAACTTGGTTCCTGTGAGGAAGAAAAATGGGGAAATCAGATTATGTGTAGATTTCAGGAATTTAAGCAGGAGATCCAAAAAGGATAACTACCCCTTGCCAAAGATGGAGCACATTTTTCAAAGAGTGATTGGCTCATCTAGGATGTCCATGATTGATGGTTTTTCTGGCTACAATTAGATCTCTGCCCTTCCTGAAGATAGAGAAAAGACAACTTTCACTACTCCTTGGGGCACATTCATGTATGTTAAAATGCCCTTTGGATTGATGAATGCAGGAGAAACCTTCTAGTGAGCCAGGGACATTGCCTTTGTTGAGGAGAAAAATACATTTGTATTCATATATATGGATGACATTACAGTATTCTCAAGGTCTGATAAAGAGCATTGTCATCATCTGAGGAAAGTCTTCATGAAGTGTAGAAAATTTGGTCTCTCCCTCAACCCTAAGAAATCTTAGTTCTCTATGAAAGAGGGAAAATTATTCGGGAATATTTTGTCAGCTGAAGGGGTAAGAATTGATCCAAGCAGAGTAGAGGCCATCTAGACCTTATCTTTTCCCAAATATAAGAAAGAGGTTTAGTCTTTCTTGGGTAAAATCAAATTTCTGAGAAGATTCATTTCTAATTTTGCTGAGTTCATTAAGCATATTACAACCATGCTTAGAGAAGGAAACGAGGTGAAATGGAATGTTGAGTCCGGATATTCTTTCAACCAAATCAAAATGTCTTTGACTGAAGCACCTGTGATCATCATCCCTGACTATTCTAAGGAATTTCTGATATTTTCTTTTTCCTCATCTGATACATTGGTTGTTGTTTTTCTACAAAGAATTATAAAGGGGTTAGAGAAGCCTATTTCCTTTTTCAGCAGAGCATTGAGGAATGAAAAAATGAGATATCATATCATGGAGAAGCAGGCATATTCTTTGTTGAAATCCCTAAAGTCTTTTAAAATATATGTTTTGCATTCAAATATCATTGCATATATCCCCTCAGCCTCAGTAAAAGAAATATTGATCTAGCCTGACATAGATGGGAAGAGAAGCAAATGGATTGAAATTTTTTTGGAATTTGACCTTTAAATAAAACCCACTAGATTGGTAAAATGCCAAGTTTTAGCTAGGCTTCTAGATTAATCAAACTGCAAGGCATTAGGGGTTAATTTCATGAACATAAACCCGGAAAATCAGCAAACTGATATTGCTGATGTCAACCTCAATTTGGCAGAATGCACCTGGTATAAAGATATCATATATTTTTTGTAGAAGTTGAGGCCTCCTGATGGTTTGGAAAAGAATAAGGAAAGATATTTGAAACTCAAAGAAGTCAAATATTGTCTCATCGATCAGGTTTTGTACTGGAAGGATCCTCTGGGAGTTCTATTAAAGTGTCTAGACCCACAGGAAGCCCAAAAATCCATAACGTATTTTTATGAGAACTTATGTGGAGGAAATCATTTCTAGAGGACCAAATCCTACAAGATCCTCGGGACTGGGTATTTCTGGCCCAACCTTTTTACTGATGTTTGTTCAAATATTAGATCTTGTTTCAAGTGTCAAAATTTTTTTAGAACGCAACAACTCAAACCTTTTCCTTTAAAGCCTATAATGGTTTCTAGACCTTTTTAGCAGTGGCGTATTGACTTCATTGGAGAGATCCACCTAGCCTCAAGTGGCCAACATGGGTGGATTTTGATTGCCACTGATTATTTCACCAAATGGATAGAATCCATCCATACAAGGAGTGCCTCCCACAAGGTGATCATTATCTTCCTTGAAGATATCATGTTCAGATTTAGCTGTCCAAGCAGGATTGTTACAGATAATGTTGCTTCTTTCAGAGATGAACCATTAATCAAGTTATGTGTGCAGCATGGAATTGCATTAGTCCATTCTACTTCCTACTACCCTCAGGGAAATGGTTTAGCAGATTCTTCTAACAAGATCCTCATAAATATCATCAAAAAATTGTTAAAAGACAATAAGAAATCTTGGGACTCAAAGCTGAAATTTGCATTATGGGCTGATAGAGTCACATCAAAGAGGTCACTAGGTGTTTCCCCATTTCAGATTGTATATGGGGTGGAGGTTTTTTTTCCTACTTAGCTTGCCTTTCCTATGGAAAAATTCCTCCAGAAATACTAAGGAGAACCTGATGATATGGTCGGGAGGATACAACAATTGGTAGAAATGCAACAAGCTAGAGAGTCGCTGCTTGATAAATCTCAGGATCACCAGCAAAGAAAAAAAAGATCCTTTGACAAGAGGGAAAGAAAGGAGCATTTACAGATGGGAGATCTGGTGCTCAAGTGGGATTCCCCCAAGCAAGACAAAGGCAAACATGGTAAATTTGAGCATTATGGATTGGTCCCTTCAAGATCTCTGAAGTATTTTCAAATAACACCTATAAGTTGCAGAGCTTGGAGGACTCTGAAGTTTTGGACATCCCTGTCAATGTGCACTTTCTGAAGAAATATTTTGTTTAAGCCGTTTTTGGATTTCCACCATTGTAATTACCACTTCTTTTCATTTTCTATTTAAATAAGAGACTCCATGACCCAAAAGCTAAGGCATTGGAACTGTGCGTTCTTGGCAGCTCGCAGGGAGCATGTCATCCCCTGTGGAGCCAGATGTTATCACACAAAGTAGCATGAACGCAAGTGAGAAGGTGCAGTCTGAAACAATTAAGATCCCCTGCACAAGTTAGATGTGGTGCTATCTCCAAGTTCAGTTGGAGGGACTCCAGAGTTGGCAAGCAGATAAAATTTTGGTAAAGGCACTAAAGCAGTCGGTGCGCCCAGATATCAACTCCCATCCAGATCGACGGTCGCTGATCATTTCGAGGCCACAACATGCACAGACGTTAAAATACAAAGGGAGTTATGAAATCCCAACCATGGTTTTGCGGGGAGGCGGTGTGGTGAAAGAGGGTGTGTTTCGGGTCCAGAAGCAGTGTGGGTCAAAACTGCTTCCTGTGGCCCTGAAATGCACATGCACATGCAATGCCCTATCCCATGTTGAAAAGTGGTCACCTGACAGTTGTCTTGCCATGCTCCAATCCCAAGGAGGGGTCAACCAATGAATGAGGATTGACTTCCACGACCTCAATGCCCAACCCAGCAACGACAGGTGGTCCTCTGCCAGTCATCCCATTGCACTCTAATCTCGATGAAGATCTAGTTAATGAAGCAGGTATTGGTAGCTGAAACCTCAGCTCAACCCATAAATGGAAGGCTCAGAAGTTATGGCTAAGGAGGCAGGATTGTCAGCAAAGTACAATAGTGGTTAGTTTTTTGTAGGTCCATATTGAACCTAGTTTGCATCTGATAGGAGGAAACACATGCAGTCTGACAGAGGACTGCTCATACACAAAGCTTTGAATGGAATTGCCAAATCACACTCCTGGCATTTGTGGAATAATCTGAGTATAAATAGATTAGTTTGATATTTTGTTATGTACGTCAACTAGTTGAGCAGAGCTCCCTATTTTGTAATATTTTGATGCCAGAATTGTTCTCTGGTTATGTATCAAATTTGAGACTTTTGCATTAATAGAAGTCAACTTCTTTCATCTCTTTGCTTAAAATTGTGTTGAAACACTCGGGCATGGAGGATCCAGTCGAGGGTTGTGATTCTATTGTAATGTAGGTTTGATTATAGTAGTGTTGTGACTAGTTTTAGTCAGCTTCCTTGTTATCTTATTTCCCCTTATGTTGAAAGGCTCGGGCATGGAGGATCCAGTCGAGTTGTTGTAGTTTCATTGTGATGTAGGTTTGATCATTATGTTGTTGTGACATATTTCATCATCTGAAACATGAGTTTAAGAGCGCTCTTGAGGCTGAGTTTTTCTTCATTGAGCTACTTGAAATCCAGATGCCCATGGAATACTTGTACACCTTTATCACTAAGTCTTCCTTCTGCCCACCCTTAAACTCAAAACACTGACTGAAGTTATTGAGGCCCTCACTTCCCTGTGCATTGCTTGTCCATTTTCTGTGATTAAAATCATTATTTTACTGAGTTTTGTCCATTTGACCTCCACTCATAAAACCAACCTCCACCAAACATTATGATGGGTACTGGGCTTATCCACTTTCAATATGAGGGTTAATCTCAGTGCTAACACTACCCACTTTAGGGGTTAGGGAGGTTAGGTCCCTAACATTCCCTCCCCCTTAAAATCATCCTTGTCCTCAAGGATGGAGATGAGGAAATTGTTGCAGAATGGTAGTTGGATTCCAAGTGGCATCTTCTAGAGTTGTATCTTTCCACTAGACTAACACTTCCTTGATTGTGTGTTGACGAAGATGACGCTCACGCTATTTTGAAACTGCTTGTGGCTGCAACCAGATGGATCCTTATTTATCCAACTAGAGAAGGTTGGTTTGAGTTTGGAACTTATTTCCAATCACGTTCTTTAAGAAGGAGACATGAAAAACAGGATGGATCTTAGAAGGACTAGGAAAAGCTAACTGATAGGCCACCCATCCCATGTTCTTGAGAACTGTATAAGGACCACAAAATTTGGGCGTTGGTTTTTGGCAATGTTCGGTCTTGAGTGAAGTTTTCTTATAAGGTTGCAGTCAAAGAAATACCTGGTCTCCTTCAGCAAATTGACATTTTGAGCGACCTTGATCTACTTGTTGCTTCATGCGATTCTGAGCCATGAACAAATTCTCTTTGAGGGTACGAAGAATAACCTCTCGAACTGTAAGCATTTGGTCAATCGCTTGGACCTTCGAGACACCTAGCATGTAGGAGATAACTGAAGGTGGCTTTTGTCCATATACAACTTCAAAAAGAGTCATGTGAGTAGATGTATGGTAACAAGTTTTGTACCACCATTCAACTAATGGTAACCATTGATTTTTCCTTTCAAAGGCAAAAGACCTCAAATATGTCTCCAAATACTTTTTGACAAATTCATTTTGACCATTAGTCTAGGGATGATAGGCGGTGCTAAGATGCAATTGTGTACCCTATAACCTGAACAGTTCTTACCAAAAATTGTTGATGAAAGTAGGATCTCGATTGGAAACAATAGAAAGAGGCATGAAATGAAGCTTGAAGACATGATCCATGAAAATTTGAGCCACAATGGATGCGGTAAATGGGTGTTGAAGAGCACAGAAATGAGCATACATGGAAAGACGATCAACTACCACCATGATGACTGACTTATTTCCTGATTTAGGTAATCCCACAATAAATAACATAGAAATGTCCCTACAAATAGCGGGTGGAATCGGAAGCAGTTGTAGTGTGCCAGGAGATTTTATTGTTTCTCCCTTCTTGCATTGACAAATATCATATTCTTCCACAAAAGTGTGAACGTCCTTTTTCATACCATCCCAAAAAAAAGAACGTTTGACCCAGTCATCGATTTTGGTAATCCCTGAGTGCCCAGTTGTGGGTATAGCATGAAGCTCAGAAAACATCGTGGATTTAAGTTATGATTATTTACTTAAATACAAACGACCTTTGTAGCAAATCTCATCATTGTGACAAGAGTACCCTGATGAAACTGGAGCGTTGGCTTGCAATTGTTGGATTAGATGCGAAATTTTAGGATCTTGTAGCAATTTGTAGCGAATAGCTTGGAGCCAATATGGTACAATGAAGGAGAGGGAGAAAAGGGACCCTTCATCTTCATATTTTCGTGAAAGACCGTCAACAACCACATTTTCTTTGCCTTTCTTTTAAATGATCTCATAATCGTATCCAAAGAGCTTAGTCCCCCATTCTTTTTGCTCCGGGGAGGAAGTTCGTTTCTACATAAAATACTTGAGGCTTTGATGATCTGTCTTAATTTAGAAGCATTGCCCCAAGAGATAAGGCTGCCAGAGATCCACGACATGCAAAATAGCGAACATTTCCTTGTCATATATTGATTGTCCCAAATGGCGTTCTAACAATTGTTTGCTGGTAAAGGCCAAAGGTCTGCCCTCTTGCATAAGGACTGCTCCAATTACTCTATCAGAGGCATCACAGTCCAGGACAAAGGTCTTTGTAAAATCAGGAAGGGCCAAGATCGGAGTAGTGCACATAGTCTCCTTCAAGGATTGAAAGGCTTGATTAGCTGCGGGAGTCCAAGTGAAAGAATTATTTTTAAGGAGAGTAGTGAGAGGTGTTGAAATCTTTCCATAATTATGAACAAACTTGTCATAATAGCCTGTTAAACCCAGAAAAACACGCAAGATTTTGATAGTCTTGCGGTGAGGCCAATCTTGCATTGCTTCAAACTTATTAGGATCCACCCGAACACTAGCCTTGCCAACAAGATGACCCAAGTACTCGACTTTTGAGGTGCCAAAGGCACATTTAGAGTGTTTGAGGAAAAGTTGGTGTTGAGAGAGTAGATGGAGAACTTGATCCATATGGGAAAGATGGGATTGTAAAGTTTTACTATAGATGAGAATATCATCAAATAAAAATAAGACAAAATGACAAAAAAAAAAGGACAAAAGACATGATTCATGAGGCTTTGGAAGGTGGAGTGGGCATTACACAGGCCAAAGGGAATGAACAAGAACTCATAGTGACCCTCATGAGTTTGAAAGGCAGTCTTGGGGATGTCATCTTCTTGCATACATATCTGGTTGTAGCTAGAACGAAGATCAAGTTTAGTGAAGTACTGAGCACCACTCAACTCATACAGGAGATCATCAATTAAAAGAATGGGAAACTTGTCCTTGATGGTGATTTTATTGAGGGCATGGAAGTTAGGACACATGCGTCAAGTACCTTCTTTCTTTAGTAACATGACCACATGAGAAGAATAAGGGCGGGTATTGGGGCATATAACACCCTATTGGAGAAATTACTGCACTATTTTCTTAATTTCATTCTTTTGGGAAAAGGGATGACGATAAGGGAAAACATTGGGAGGAAGAATACCAAGAAAAAGGGGGATGGACTGATCATGAACACCACGAGAAGGTGGATGATTCGGATTATTTTCAGCATGAAATGAGATCGGAGATATAATAAATAAATGCACAAAGATATCATAGATATTCAATAATATAATAGAAATGTATCAGAGATGCAACCATAAACATAGATATACAGTAATACATGATTTCTATTAATGAAATAAATGTACAGAGACTGTAAAAATACAGAGTGATAGACTCGCTAGAGTGGTGGCAGCTTATCTCTGAGAAGAGATGTGACGGCTACTCGCATTCGCAAGAAGATGATCAAAATGAGGCTCTGAAGGCCTTTTTACAATAAACAGGAACGCCAAAAACTATAGACATCCAAAAACCTAACCCTAGGAGATGAAGTGCCAAAAGTCATGTGGGCCCCGTTTGGGTAAGTTAGTACATCGACGTCCCGGGGTCGTAACTTTTGCATATGATCTTCGTTTTAGGCGTATGATAGCTCATTGGAAAGGTATCATCAAGGAGATTAATTTTAGGTGCTCAATCATTCATTTAGGTATCATTGATAACCTCTATCTAGAAAAACCTTCATTTAGGCCCTCAAAATGGCCCCAGAAGTTAAAACCTGCTAAAAATAGTAAATTGCCAAAATTGCCAGAAAATTGTTTTGAGCCAGTTGAAAAAGGTGGGTGGCCACCAATATCCATTTGGATCAATCCTCCCTCCTTAGGAAGCAATGGTATCCATTGCGTTGAGTTCTCGGGGGAGAGGGAAAATCATTTGCTAGATCTGCATCTTGGTGAGCTGCTTGTATTGTTGGAGACATCGCGTTGCTTAGTTTGTGGAAGTCTGTCATGAACCTGTTGAAGCTGAGGCTATTCAACAAGTCGAGATACATTAGAGGAAGGTGTGCAGAAGGAATATTTTTTCTTTTCTACAACCTTTTTTACCTGCTTCTGTTGGATAGAAGATGCAGGGGGCGAGGCTGTAGTGGTTGCAGTGTCCTTCTATTCCCCTTTTGAACAGATTGTGAAGAAGATGAATTTTGTAGTATGAGATACTACCTTGTGACACGTTTTAGGTGGAACAATAGTTGGAACTACCTCTAGTATTCTGTAGAGATGACCCCCCAAAGTAACAATGACACTACAGGGTCAAGACTCATAAATAGCATGGCATCTCCACATATATGGTTGGCCCAAGAGAACATCACAGACATCCAGTGGGGAAACATCACATAATATGTCATCCTTGAAGGGTTGGATGTCGTATGACAATCGACACTGTTGGTTGACACGGAGATCTCATCCTTGCCAAAGCCACCTGATGTTGTATGGCTGCGGGTGTGGTGTTGTCAACAATCCCAATTGTTTGATGACCTCTGCTGAGATGAGGTTTTTATGGCTTCCGCTATCAACAATAAAATGCAGCGAGATCCCCTTCACCCACATCTATGAATGAAAAAGGTGCTCCCCCTCTTCAGGATCTATTGGTTTTTCTAGTTGAATTGTCATGGTCGTGACAATAGAAGTGGGTTCTACGTCAATGATCTGTCCTTTACCAGTATTTTTAGAATCAGATTCTGAATCGGGGTTCGGCTCAATGTCTTTGATATCGACCACCAATGACTGTTTTGAGCGACATTCATCGGTGTTGTTCCAGGGGCTTTTGTGGAAATCACACCATTTTTCGGTGTCCTTCTTTGTCTTCCCATGACCCTTCTTTTCCTGTGTCTTGGACTGGTTTTCGGGTGACATTTTGTTAGGGTCGTCTTTGTCATACTTTGGTTATTTCGGATTTGCAGACCCAAATTCTCATTTGTTCTGGTGCTTAAATTTATTCTCAATTTTAACAGCATATCGATAAGCAGCACCGAGTGATGAGATTTCCAGAAAATCCATTTCAGTCTGGATGTACCTGTGTAGAGCCCCACGGTATTTCAGAACCAAATGTCACTCAGAGTCTTTAATACCCATCTTGGTGCACAAGGTATGGAAGGTATTGGTGAGATCCAAAACTACTGTGCCCCTCTCTGGTCGCAGTGTGGTCCATCTCATGTACTGGTCCTCATATTTTCCAACAGGGTAATACTGTTCCTTTACCACATCCACAAAAAAATCACAAGTGGGATCAGCCCCATATATTCCAGACTCCTATGTGGAACTTTGCTCCTAGTAAGTTTCCCACCAATGTTTGACATGAGGGAGATCTTTAAGGAGTGTCAAGGTGATCTTTTCTTTGTCAGAAAAATTGTGAACAGAGAAATAACCTTCTAGCAGAGTTAACCATTTTTCTAGGGCTTCTGCATCTATATGTCCTTCAAATACAGGAATATCAAAATTAAATTGTACCTTGAAAGGAAAGGTGCCTCCAAAGTGGCCACTTCATGAATATGCGCCTCATGCTATCAACAGGTGTTTAAGGATGTGGGCAACATTCTCCATCATTTCTTCCCTCTATCGCATGAGAGCTTTCTCAAGCAATAGATTGATAGGATCGTCTACTCCATTGTTTTTCTTTTCTTCTGCCATTGAGGATTTCTTGGGTGTGTGAGAGTGACTTTCTTCAAGAGAGACAAGCTCGAGACCCAACTTTATATACTCGGACCTCGTCGAGGACATGCATTGAAAAGTATGATCAAGAGTAGCCTGCTTTGATACCACTGATCCAGATTATTTTCGGCACGAAATGAGATCGGAGATATAATAAAAAATTGCATAGAGATATCAAAGATATTCAATAATATAACATAAATGTATCAGAGATGCAACCATAAACACAGATATACAGTAATACACTATTTCTATTAATGAAATAAATGTACAGAGACTATAAAAATACAGAGTGAAAGACTCGATAGAATGGTGGCAGCTTATCTCTGAGAAGAGATGTGACAGCTACTCGCATTCACAAGAAGATGATTACAATGAGTCTCTAAAGGCCTTTTTACAATAAACAGGAATGACAAAAACCCTAGACATCGAAAAACCTAACCCTAGGAGATGAAGTGCCAAAAGTCATGTGGGCCCCGTTTGGGTAAGTTAGAACATCGACTTCCCAAGGTCGTAACTTTTGCATACGATATCTGTTTTAGGTGTATGATATCTTGTTGGAAAGGTATCCTCGAGAAGATTCATTTTGGGGGCTCAATCATTCCATTTTCTATCATTGAGAACCTCGATCATGAAAAACCTTCATTTAGGCCCTCAAAATGGCCCTGGAAGTTAAAACCTGCTAAAAATAGTAAATTGCTGAAATTGCCAAAAAGCTATTTTGAGCCAGTCGAAAAAGGTGGGTGGCCAATGATATCCACCTAGATCAATACTCCATCCTTAGGAATAAATGGTATGAATTGCATTGAGTTCCCAGGGGAGATGGAAAAGCATTTGCTGGATCTACATCTTGGTGAGCTGCTTGTATTGTTGGAGAAGTCGTGTTGCTTAGTTTGTGGAAGTCTTTCATGAACCTGTTGAAGCTGAGGCTATTCAACAAGTCGAGCTACATTAGAGGAAGGTGTGCAAAAGGAATATTTTTTCTTTGTTGCAACCTTGTCAACCTGCTTCTGTTAGATAGAAGGTGCAGGGGGCAAGGTTGTAGTGATTACAGTGTCCTTCTGTTTCCCTTTTGAACAGATTGTGAAGAAGCTGAATTTTTCAGTATGAGATACTGCCTTGCGACACATTTTAGGTGGAACAATAGTTGGAACTACCTCTGGTATTCTGTAGAGATGACCCCCCAAAGTAACAATGACACTACGGGGTCGAGACTCATAAACAACATGGTGTCTCCACATATATGGTTGGCCCAAGAGAACATCATAGACATCCAGTGGGGCAACATCACATAATACCTCATCCTTGAAGTGTTGGATGTCATATGACAATCGACACTATTGGCTGACATGGAGATCTCATCCTTGCCGAAGTCACACGATTTTGTATGGCTGCGGGTGTGGTGTTGTCGACAATCCTAGCTATTTGATGACCTCTGTTGAGATGAGGTTTTTCTGGCTTCCACTATCAACAACAAAATGCAGCGGGATCCCCTTCACCCACATCTGTGAATGAAAAAGGAACTCCCCCTCTTTAGGATCTGTTGGTTATTCTGGTTGAATTGTCGCAGTCACAATAATAACAGTGGGGTCTGCGTCAATTATCTGTCCTTTACCAGTATTTTCATAATCAGATTTTGAATCGGGGTTCGTCTCCTTGTCTTTGATCTCGGACACCAATGACTGTTTTGAGTGACATTCATCGGTGTTGTGCCAGGGGCATTTGTGGAAATCACACCATTTTTCGATGTCCTTCTTTGTCTTTCCGTGACCCTTCTTTTCCTATGTCTTGGACTGGTTTTTGGGAGACTGTTTGTTGGGGCCGTCTTTGTCATACTTTGGTTGTTGCAGGTTTGTAGACCCAAATTCTCGTTTGTTCTGGTGCTTAAATTTCTTCTCAATTTTAACAGCATATCGATAAGCAGCACCGAGTGATGAGATGTCCAGAAAATCCATTTCAGTCTGGATGTATCTGTGTAGAGACCCACGGTATTTCAGAACCAAATGTCGTTCGGAGTCTTTGATACCCAGCTTGGTGCGCAAGGTATGGAAGGTATTGGTGAACTCTGAAACTTCTTGGCCCCTCTCTTTTCACAGTGTGGTCCATCTCATGTACTGGTCCTCATAGTCTCCAACAGGGTAATATTGTTCCTTTATCGCATCCACAAAAAAATCCCAACTGGGATTGGCCCCATATATTCTAGACTCCTCTGTGGAACTTTTCTCTCAGTAAGTTTCCCACCAATGTTTAACATGAGGGAGAGCTTTAAGGAGTGCGAATTTGATCTGCTCTTTGTCGGAAAAATTGTGAACAGAGAAATAACCTTCTAGCAGAGTTAACCATTTTTCTAGGGCTTCTGCATCTATCTCTCCTTCAAATACAGGAATATCAAAATTAACTTGTACCTTCAAAGGAGAGGTGCTTCCAAAGTGGCATCTTGATGAAGATGCACCTGATGCTATTGGCAGGCATTTAAGGATGTGGGAAAAATTCTCCATCATTTTGTCGCTCTATCGCATGAGAGCTTGCTCAAGCAACAGATTGATAGGATTGTCTTCTCTGTCATTTTTATTTTCTTCCACCATTGATGGTTTCTTGGGTGTGAGAGAGTGATTGTCTTCATGAGAGACAATCTAGAGACCCAACTTTCTATACTCGGACCTCGTCGGGGACATGCACTGAAAAAACTAATCAAGAGTAGCCTGCTCTGATACCACCGATCCGGATTATTTTCGGCACAAAATGAGATGAGAGATATAATAAAGAAATGAACAGAGTTATCACAGATATTCAATAATATAACAGAAGTTTATCAAAGATGCAACCATAAACACAGATATACAGTAATACATGATTTCTATTAATGAAAGAAATGTATAGTGATTGTAAAAATACAAAGTGAAAGACTCGCTAGAATGGTGGCAGCTTATCTCTGAGAAGAGATGTGACACTTACTCGCAATCGCAAGAAGATGATTACATTGAGGCTCTGAAGGTATTTTTACAATAAACAGGAATTCCAAAAACCCTAGACATCCAAAAACCTAACCCTCGGAGATGAAGCACCAAGAGTCATGTGTGCCCCATTTGGGTAAGTTAGTACATCGACTTCCCGGGGTCATAACTTTTGCATACGAGCTCCGTTTTAGGCATATGATAGCTCGTTGGAAAGGTATCGTCGAGGATATTAATTTGGAGGGATAAATTTTTCCTTTGGTTATAATTGAGAATCTTTATCACAAAAAACCTTCATTTAGGCCCTCAAAATGGCCTCGGAAGTTAAAACCTACTAAAAATAGTGAATTGCCAAAATTGCCAGAAAACTGTTTTGAGCCAGTCGAAAAAAGGTGGGTGGCCATCGATATCCACCTGGATCAATCCTCCCTCCTTAGGAAGCAATGTTCTCCATTGCATTGATTTTTAGGGGGAGTGGGAAAAACATTTGTTGGATCTGCATCTTGGTGAGTTGCTTGTATTGTTGGAGATGTCACGCTACTTAGTTTGTGGAAGTCTACCATGAACCTATTGAAGTTGAGGCTATTCAACAAGTTGAGCTACATGAGAGGAAGGTGTGTAGAAGGAATATTTGTTCTTTTATGCAACCTTGTCGACCTGCTTCTGTTGGATAGAAGGTGCAGTGGGCGAGGCTGTAGTGGTTGCAGTGTCCTTCTGTTCCCCTTTTGAATAGATTGTGAAGAAGTTGAATTTTGTAGTATGAGATACTACCTTGCGAAACTTTTTAGGTGGAACAATAGTTGGAACTACCTCTGGTATTTTGTAGAGATGACCCCCTAAAGTAACAATGACACTACGGGGTCGAAACTCATAAACAGCATGGCGTCTCCACATATATGGTTGGCCCAAGAGAACATCACAGACATCTAGTGGGACAACATCAAATAATACCTCATCCTTGAAGGGTTGGATTCTGTATGAAAATCGACACTGCTGGCTTACACAAAGATCTCGTCCTTGTCGAATCCACCCGATGTTGTATGGCTGTGGGTGTGGTGTTGTCGACAATCCCAGCTATTTGACGACCTCTGCTGAGATGAGTTTTTTCGGGCTTCCGCTATCAACATTAAAATGCAGTGGGGTCCCCTTCACCCACATCTGTGAATGAAAAAGGCGCTCTCCCTCTTCAGGATCTGTTGGTTCTTCTGGTTGAATTGTCGTAGTTAGGACAATAGCAGTGGGGTCTGCGTCAACGGTCTGTCCTTTACCAGTATTTTCAGAATCAGATTCTGAATCAGGGTTCAGCTCCTTGTCTTTGATCTCGGCCACTAATGACTGTTTTGAGTGACATTCATCGGTGTTGTGCTACGGTCTTTTGTGGAAATCACACCATTTTCTAGTGTCCTTTGTCTTCCCGTGACCCTTCTTTTCCTATGTCTTGGACTGGTTTTCGAGAGACTGTTTGTTAGGGCCGTCTTTGTCATACTTTGGTTGTTGCAGATTTGCAGAATTGAATTCTCGTTTGTTATGGTGCTTAAATTTCTTCTCAATTTTAACATCATATCGATAAGCAGCACCGAGTGATGAGATGTCCAGAAAATCCATTTCAGTCTGGATGTATCTGTGTAGAGCCCCACGGTATTTTAGAAGCAAATGTCGCTCAGAGTCTTTGATACCTAGCTTGGTGCGCAAGGTATGGAAGGTATTGGTGATATTCGAAACTGCTTGGCCCCTCTCTTGTCGCAGTGTGTTCCATCTCATGTATTGGTCCTCATAGCTGCCAACATGGTAATATTGTTCCTTTACCGCATCAACAAAAAAATCCCAAGTGGGATCGACCCCATATATTCAAGACTCCTCTGTGGAAATTTGCTCCCAGTAAGTTTCTCACCAATGTTAGACATGAGGGAGAGATTTAAGGAGTGCAAAGGTGATCTTTTCTTTGTTGGAAAAATTGTGAACAAAGAAATAACCTTCTAGCAGAGTTAACGATATTTCTAGGGCTTCTGCATCTATCTATCCTTCAAATACAGGAATATAAAAATTAACTTGTACCTTGAAAGGCGAGGTGCCTCCAAAGTGGTTGCTTAATGAAGATGCACAAGATGCTATCGACGGGCATTTAAGGATGTGGGAAAAATTCTCCATCATTTTGTCCCTCTGTCGTGTGAGAGCTTGCTAAAGCAACAGATTGATAGGATTGTCTACTCCGTCATTTTTCTTTTCTTCCACCATTGAGGGTTTCCTAGGTGTGAGAGAGTTATTGTCTTCAACATAGACAATCTCAAGAGCCAACTTTATATACTCGGACCTCGTGGGGGACGTGCACTGAAAAAAATGATCAAGAGCAGCCTGCTCTGATACCACTGATCCAGATTATTTTCAGCACGAAATGAGATAGGAGATATAATAAAGAAATGCATAGAGATATCACAGATATTCAATAATATAACAGAAATGTATCAGATATGCAACCATAAACATAGATATACAGTAATACATTATTTCTATTAATGAAAGAAATGTACAGAGACTGTAAAAATACAGAGTGAAAGACTCGCTAGAATGGTGGCAACTTATCTCTGAGAAGAGATGTGACGGCTACTCACATTCGCAAGAAGATGATTACAATGAGGCTCTGAAGGCCTTTTTACAATAAACAGGAATGCCAAAAACCCTAGACATCCAAAAACCTAACCCTAGGAGATGAAGCGCCAAAAGTCATGTGGGCCCCGTTTGGGTAAGTTAGTACATCGACTTCCCAAGGTCGTAACTTTTGCATACGATCTCTGTTTTAGGAGTATGATAGCTCGTTGGAAAGGTATCCTCAAGGAGATTCATTTTGGGGGCTCAATCATTCCTTCATTTATCATTGAGAATCTCGATCTCAAAAAACCTTCATTTAGGCCCTCAAAATTGCCCCGGAAGTTAAAACCTGCTAAAAATAGTAAATTGCCAAAATTGCCAAAAAGCTGTTTTGAGCCAGTCAAAAAAGGTGGGTGGCCACCGATATCCACCTGGATCAATCCTCATTCATTAGGAAGCAATGGTATCCATTGCGTTGATTTCCCGGGGGAGAGGGAAAAGCATTTGCTGGATCTGCATCTTGGTGAGCTGCTTGAATTGTTGGAGAAGTCGCGCTGCTTATTTTCTGGAAGTTTGTCATGAATCTGTTGAAGCTGAGGTTGTTCAACAAGTAGAGCTACATGAGAGGAAGGTGTGAAAAAGGAATCTTTGTGCTTTTATTCAACCTTTTCGACCTGCTTCTGTTGGATAGAAGGTGCAGGGGGTGAGACTGTAGTGATTGCAGTGTCCTTATGTTTCCCTTTTGAACAGATTGTGAAGAAGCTAAATTTTGCAGTATGAGATACTACTTTGCGACACTTTTTAGGTGGAAAAATAGTTGGAACTAACTCTGGTATTCTGTATAGATGAACCCCAAAACTAACAATGACACTACGAGGTCGAGACTCATAAACAACATGGCGTCTCCACATATATGGTTGGCCCAAGAGAACATCACAGATATCCAGTAGGGCAACATCACATAATACCTCATCCTTGAGGGTTGGATGTCGTATAACAATCGACACTGTTGGCTGACACAGAGATATCGTCCTTGCCAAAGCCACTTGATGTTGTATGGATGCAGGTGTGGTGTTGTCGACAATAATAGCTATTTGACGAACTCTGCTGAGATGAGGTTTTTCTGGTTTTCTCTATCAACAACAAAATGTAGCGTGGTCCCCTTCACTGACATCTGTGAATAAAAAAGGCGCTCCCCCTCTTTAGGATCTGTTGGTTCTTCTAGTTGAATTGTCGCGTTCACAACAATAGCAGTGGGGTCTGCGTCAATGATCTATCCTTTACCAGTATTTTCAGAATCAGATTCTGAATCGGGGTTCGGCTCCTTGTCTTTGATCTCGGCCACCAATGACTTTTTTGAGCGACATTCATCGGTGTTGTGTCAGGGGATTTTGTGTAAATCACACCATTTTCTAGTTTCCTTCTTTATCTTCCCATGACCCTTCTTTTCCTGTGTCTTGGACTGGTTTTCAGGAGACTGTTTGTTAGGGCTATCTTTGTCATACTTTAGTTGTTGCAGATTTGCAGACCCGAATTCTCATTTTTTCTGGTGCTTAAATTTCTGCTCAATTTTAACATCATATCGATAAGCAACATCGAGTGATGAGATGTCTATAAAATTCATTTCAGTCTGGATGTATCTGTGTAGAGCCCCACGGTTTTTTAGAACCAAATGTCGCTCGGAGTCTTTGATACCTATCTTGGTGCACAAGGTATGGAAGGTATTGATGAACTCCCAAACTGCTTGGCCCCTCTCTTGTCGCAGTGTGGTCCATCTCATGTACTGGTCCTCATAGTTGCCAATAGGGTAATACTATTCCTTTACCGCATCCACAAAAAATCCCCAAGTGGGATCGACCCCATATATTCCAAACTCCTCTGTGGAACTTTTCTCTCAGTAAGTTTCCCACTAATGTTTGACATGAGGGAGAGCTTTAAGGAGTGCGAAGGTGATATTTTCTTTGTCGGAAAAATTGTGAACAGAGAAATAACCTTTTAGCAGAGTTAACCATTTTTCTAGGGCTTCTGCATCTATCTCTCCTTCAAATACAGGAATATCAAAATTAACTTGTACCTTGAAAGGTGAGGTGCCTCTAAAGTGGCCTCTTGATGAAGATGCACCTGATGCTATCGGTAGGCGTTTAAGGATGTGGGAAAAATTCTCCATCATTTCGTCCCTTTGTTGCGTGAGAGCTTGCTCAAGCAACAGATTGATAGGATCGTTTTCTCTGTCATTTTTCTTTTCTTCCCCCATTGATGGTTTCTTGGGTGTGAGGGAGTGATTGTATTCAAGAGAGACAAGCTTGAGACCCAACTTTCTATACTCGGATCTCGTCGGGGACATGCACTGAAAAAAATGATCAAGAGTAGCCTACTCTGATACCACTGATCCGGATTATTTTCGGCACGAAATGAAATCGGAGATATAATAAAGAAATGCACAGAGTTATCACATATATTCAATAATATAACAAAAATTTATCAAAGATGCAACCATAAACACAGATATACAGTAATACACGATTTCTATTAATGAAAGAAATGTATAGTGATTGTAAAAATACAGAGTGAAAGACTCGCTAGAATGGTGGCAGCTTATCTCTGAGAAGAGATGTGATGGCTACTCGCATTCGCAAGAAGATGATTTCAATGAGGCTCTGAAGGTATTTTTACAATAAACAGGAATTCCAAAAACCCTACACATCCAAAAACCTAACCCTAGGAGATGAAGCCCCAAAATTCATGTGCGCCCCGTTTGGGTAAGTTAGTACATCGAATTCTCGGGGTTGTAACTTTTGCATACGATCTCCATTTTAGGAATATGATAGCTCGTTGGAAAGGTATCATCGAGGAGATTCATTTTGGGGGACCAATTTTTCCTTTGGTTATCATTGACAACCTTGATCACAAAAAACCTTCATTTAGGCCCTCAAAATGGCCCTGGAAGTTAAAACCTGCTAAAAATAGTGAATTGCCAAAATTGCCAGAAAAATATTTTGAGCCAGTCGAAAAAGTTTGGTGGCCACCGATATCCACCTGGATCAATCCTCCCTCCTTAGGAAGTAATGGTATACATTGCATTGAGTTCTGAGGAGAGAGGGAAAAGCATTTTCTGGATCTTCATCTTGGTGAGCTGCTTGTATTGTTGGAGACGTCGCGCTGCTTAGTTTGTGGAAGTCTGTCATGAACCTGTTGAAGTTGAGGTTGTTCAAAAAGTCAAGCTACATGAAAGGAAGGTGTGTATAAGGAATCATTGTTCTTTGATGCAACCTTGTCGACCTGCTTCTGTTTGATAGAAGGTGCAGTGGGCGAGGCTATAGTGCTTGCAGTGTCCTTCTGTTCCCCTTTTGAACAGATTGTGAAGAAGCTGAATTTTGCAGTATGAGATACTATATTGCGACACATTTTAGGTGGAACAATAGTTGGAACTACCATTGGTATTCTGTAGAGATGACCCCCCAAAGTAACAATGACACTACCGGGTCAAAAGTCATAAACTACATGGCGTCTCCACATATATGGTTGGCCCAAGAGAACATCACAGACATCCAATGGGGAAACATCACATAATACCTCATCCTTGAAGGGTTGGATGTCATATGACAATTGACATTGTTGGCTGACATGGAGATCCCATCCTTGTCGAAGCCAGCCAATGTTGTATGGCTATAGGTGTGGTGTTGTCGACAATCCCAGCTGTTTGACGACCTCTGCTGAAATGAGGTTTTTATGGCTTCCTCTATCAACAATAAAATGCAGCGGGGTCCCCTTCACCCACATTTGTGAATGAAAAAGGTGCTCCCCCTCTTCAGGATCTGTTGGTTCTTCTAGTTGAATTGTTGCGGTCACGACAATAGCAGTGGGGTCTGCGTCAATGATCTGTCCTTTACCAATATTTTCAAAATCAGATTCTGAATCAGGGTTCGGCTCCTTCTCTTTGATCATGGCCACCAATGATTGTTTTGAGAGACATTCATCGATGTTGTGCCAGAGGATTTTGTGGAAATCACACCATTTTCCAGTGTCCTTCTTTGTCTTCCCGTGATCCTTCTTTTCTTATGTCTTGGACTAGTTTTCTGGAGACTGTTTGTTAGGGTCATCTTTGTCATACTTTGGTTGTTGCGGATTTGCAGAACCAAATTCTCATTTGTTATAGTGCTTAAATTTCTTCTCAATTTTAACATCATATCAATAAGAAGCAACAAGTAATGAGATGTCCAGAAAATCCATTTCAGTCTGGATGTATCTGTGTAGAGCCCCACAGTATTTTAGAACCAAATGTCGCTCAGAGTCTTTCATGCCCAGCTTGGTGCGAAAGGTATGGAAGGTATTGGTGAACTCCGAAACTTCTTGGCCCCTCTCTTGTCACAGTGTGTTCCATCTCATGTATTGGTCATCATAGTTGCCAACAGGGTAATACTATTCCTTTACCGCATCCACAAAAAAATCCCAAGTGGGATCGGCCCCATATATTCCAGACTCTTCTGTGGAACTTGGTTCCCAGTAAGTTTCTCACCAATGTTTGACATGAGGGAGAGCTTTAAGGAGTGCAAAGGTGATATTTTCGTTGTTGGAAAAATTGTGAGCAAAGAAATAACCTTCTAGTAGAGTTAACTATATTTCTAGGGCTCTTCAGCTATTTGTCCTTCAAATACAGGAATATCAAAATTAACTTGTACCTTGAAAGGCAAGGTTCCTCCAAAGTGGTCGCTTAATGAAGATGTGTTGGATGCTATCAACAGGCATTTAAGGATGTGGGAAAAATTCTCCATCATTTCGTCCCTCTGTCACGTGAGAGCTTGCTCAAGCAACAGATTGATAGGATCGTCTTCTCCGTCGTTTTTCTTTTCTTCCGCCATTAAGGGTTTCTTGGGTGTGAGAGAATGATTGTCTTCAAGAGAGACAAGCTCGAGAGCCAATTTTCTATACTCGGAACTCGTTGGGGACATGCACTGAAAAGTATGATCAAGAGTAGCCTGCTCTGATACCACTGATCTGGATTATTTTCGGCACGAAATGAGATCAGAGATATAATAAAGAAATGCATAGAGATATCAAAGATATTCAATAATATAACAAAAATGTATCAGAGATGCAACCATAAACACAAATATACAGTAATACACGATTTCTATTAATGAAAGAAATGTACAGAGACTGTAAAAATACAAAGTGAAAGACTCGCTAGAATGGTGGCATCTTATCTCTGAGAAGAGATGTGACAGCTACTCGCATTCGCCAGAAGATGATTACAATGAGGCTCTGAAGACCTTTTTACAATAAACAGGAATTCCAAAAACCCTAGACATCCAAAAACCTAACCCTAGGAGATGAAGCGTGAAAAGTCATGTGGGCCCCGTTTGGGTAAGTTAGTACATCGACTTCCCGGGGTCGTAACTTCTGCATACGATCTCTGTTTTAGGCGTATGATAGCTCATTGGAAAGGTATCATCGAGGAGATTCATTTTGGGGGATCAATTATTCCTTTGGATATCTATAAGAACCTTGATATCAAAAAACCTTCATTTAGGCCCTCAAAATGGCCCTGGAAGTTAAAACCTGCTAAAACTAGTAAATTGCCAAAATTGCCAGAAAACTGTTTTGAGCCAGTCGGAAAAGGTGGGTGGCCACCGATATCCACCTGGATCAATCCTCTCTCCTTAGGAAGAAATGGTCTCCATTGTGTTCAGTTCCCGAGGGAGAGGGAAAAGCATTTGCTGGATCTGCATCTTGGTGAGCTGCTTGTATTGTTGGAGACGTCGCGCTGCTTAGTTTGTGGAAGTCTGTCATAAACCTGTTGAAGTTGAGGCAGTTCAACAAGTTGAGGTACATGAGATGAAGGTGTGCAAAAGGAATATTTGTGCTTTTCTGCAACCTTGTCGACCTGCTTCTGCTGGATAGAAGGTGTAGGGGGTGAGGCTGTAGTGGTTGTAGTGTCCTTATGTTCCCCTTTTGAATAGATTGTGAAAAAGCTGAATTTTGCAGTATGAGATACTACCTTGTGACACTTTTTAGGCGGAACAATAGTTGGAACTACCTCTGGTATTCTGTAGAGATGACCCCCCAAAGTAACAATGAAACTACAAGGTCGAGACTCATAAACAACATGGCGTCTCCACATATATGGTTGGCCCAAGAGAACATCACAGAGATCCAGTGGAACAACATCACATAATACCTCATCCTTGAAGGGTTGGATGTCATATGACAATCGACACTATTGGCTGACACAGATATCTCAGCCTTGCCAAAGCCACCCAATGTTGTATGGTTGCGAGTGTGGTTTTGTCGACAATCCCAGTTGTTTGACAACCTCTACTGAGATGAGTTATTCTCGCTTCCGCTATCAACAATAAAATGCAACGGGGTCCCCTTCACCCACATCTATGAATGAAAAAGGCGCTCCCCCTCTTTGGGATCTGTTGGTTCTTCTGGTTAAATTGCCGCGGTCGTGACAATAGTAGTGGGGTATGCATCAATGATCTGTCCTTTACCAATATTTTTAGAATCAGATTCTGAATCGGGGTTCGGCTCCTTGTCTTTGACCTCAGCCACCAATGACTATTTTGAGCGACATTCATCAGTGTTGTGCCAAGGGATTTGGTGGAAATCAAACCATTTTTTGGTGTCCTTCTTTGTCTTCCCGTGACCCTTCTTTTCCTGTGTCTTGGACAGGTTTTCGGGAGACTATTTGTTAGGGCCATCTTTATCATACTTTGGTTGTTGCAAATTTGTAGACCCGAATTCTCGTTTGTTCTGGTGCTTAAATTTCTGCTCAATTTTAACAGCATATCGATAAGCAACACCGAGTGATGAGAAAGGCGAGGTTCCTCCAACATGGTCACTTGATGAAGATGCACCTGATGCTATCGGCAGGCATTTAAGGATGTGGGAAAAATTCTCCATCATTTCGTCCCTCTGTCGCGTGAGAGCTTGCTCAAGCAACAGATTGATAAGATTGTCTGCTCCGTCGTTTTTCTTTTCTTCCTCCATTGAGGGTTTCTTGGGTGTGAGAAATTGATTGTATTCAAGAGAGACAAGATTGAGAGCCAACTTTCTATACTCCGACCTCGTCAGGGACATGCACTGAAAAAAATGATCAAGAGCAGCCTGCTCTCATACCATTTATCTGGATTATTTTCGGCACAAAATGAGATCGGAGATATAATAAATAAATGCACAGAGATATCATAGATATTCAATAATATAATAGAAATGTATCAGAGATGCATCCATAAACACAGATATATAGTAATACACTATTTCTATTAATGAAATAAATGTACAGAGACTATAAAAATACAGAGTGAAAGACTCGCTAGAATGGTGGCAGCTTATCTCTGAGAAGAGATGTGACGGCTACTCGCATTTATAAGAAGATGATTACAATGAGGCTATGAAGGCCTTTTTACAATAAACAAGAATGCCAAAAACCCTAGACATCCAAAAACCTAACCCTAGGAGATGAAGCGCCAAAAGTCATGCGGGCCCCGTTTGGGTAAGTTAGTACATCGACTTCCCGGGGTCGTAACTTTTGCATACGATCTCTGTTTTAGGTATATGATAGCTCGTTGGAAAGGTATCATCGAGGAGATTCATTTCAGTAGCTCAATAATTCCTTTCTCTATTAATGAGAAACTTAATATCTAAAAACCTTCATTTAGTCCCTCAAAATGGCCCTGGAAGTTAAAACCTGCTAAAAATAGTAAATTGTCAAAATTGCCAGAAAACTGTTTTGAGCTAGTCGAAAAAGGTGGGTGGCCACCGATATCCACCTGGATCAATCCTCCCTTCTTAGGAAGCAATGGTCTCCATTTTGTTGAGTTTCCAGGGGAGAGGGAAAAGCATTTGTTGGATCTGCATCTTGGTGAGCTGCTTGCATTGCTGGAGATGTCGCGCTGCTTAGTTTGTGGAAGTCTATCATGAACCTGTTGAAGATGAGGTTGTTCAACAAGTCGAGCTACATGAGAGGAAGGTGTGCATAAGGAATCTTTGTGCTTTGTTGCAACCTTGTCTACCTGCTTCTGTGTGATAGAAGGTGCAGGGGGCGAGGCTATAGTGGTTGCAGTGTCCTTATGTTCCTCTTTTGAATAGATTGTGAAGAAGCTGAATTTTGCAGTATGAGATACTACCTTGTGACACTTTTTAGGTGGAACAATAGTTGGAACTACCTCTAGTATTCGGTAGAGATGACCCCCCAAAGTAACAATGACACTACGGGGTCGAGTCTCATAAACAACATGGCGTCTCCACATATATGGTTGGCCCAAGAGAACATCACAGACATCCAGTGGCGCAACATCCCATAATACCTCATCCTTGAAGGGTTGGATGTCGTATGACAATCAACACTGTTGGCTGATATGGATATCTCATCCTTGCCAAAGCCACCCAATGTTGTATGGTTGCGGGTGTGGTGTTGTCGACAATCCCAGTTGTTTGACGACCTCTACTGAGATGAGGTTTTTCTGGCTTCCGCTATCAACAATAAAATGCAGCGGGGTCCCCTTCACCCACATCTATGAATGAAAAAGGTGCTCCCCCTCTTCATAATCTATTGGTTCTTCTAGTTGAATTGTCGCGGTCGCGACAATAGCTGTAGGGTCTGCGTCAATGATCTGTCCTTTACCAGTATTTTTATAATCAGATTTTGAATCGGGGTTCAGCTCCTTGTCTTTGATCTCGGCCACCAATGAGTGTTTTAAGCGACATTCATCAGTGTTGTGCCAAGGGCTTTTGTGGAAATCACACCATTTTCTGGTGTCCTTCTTTGTATTCTCGTGACCCTTCTTTTCCTATGTCTTGGGCTAGTTTTCGGGAGACTGTTTGTTAGGGACATCTTTGTCATACTTTGGTTGTTGTGGATTTGCAAACCCTAATTCTCGTTTGTTCTGGTGCTTAAATTTCTACTCAATTTTAACAGCATATTGATAAGCTGCACCGAGTGATGAGATGTTCAAAAAATCCATTTCAGTCTGGATGTATCTATGTAGAGCCCCACGGTATTTCAGAACCAAATGTTGCTCAGAGTCTTTGATACCCAGCTTGGTGCGCAAGGTATGGAAGGTATTGGTGAACTCTGAAACTGCTTGGCCCCTCTCTTGTCATAGTGTGGTCCATCTCATGTACTGGTCCTCATAGTTGCCAACAGGGTAATATTGTTCCTTTACCGCATCCACAAAAAAATCCCATGTGGGATTGACCCCATATATTCCAGACTCCTCTGTAGGACTTTGCTCCCAGTAAGTTTCCCACCAATGTTTGACATGAGGGAGAGCTTTAAGGAGTGCGAAGGTGATCTTTTCTTTGTCGGAAAAATTTTGAACAGAGAAATAACCTTCTAGCAGAGTTAACCATTTTTCTAGGGCTTTTGCATCTATCTGTCCTTCAAATACAGGAATATCAAAATTAACTTGTACCTTGAAAGGCGAGGTGCCTCCAAAGTGGTCGCTTGATGAAGATGCACCCGATGCTATTGGTAGGCATTTAAGGATGTGGGAAAAATTCTCCATCATTTCATCCCTCTATCGCGTGAGAGTTTGCTCAAGAAACAGATTGATAGGATCGTTTGCTCCATCTTTTTTTTTTCTTCCACCAATGAGGGTTTCTTGGGAGTGCGAGAGTGATTGTATTCAAGAGAGACAAGATCGAGACCCAACTTTGTATACTCATACCTCATCGGTGACATGCACTGAATAAAATGATCAAGAGCAGCCTGCTCTGATACCACTGATCCAGATTATTTTCGGCACGAAATGAGATCGGAGATATAATAAAGAAATGCACAGAGATATCACAGATATTCAATAATATAACAGAAATGTATCAGATATGCAACCATAAACATAGATCTATAGTAATACACGATTTCTATTAATGAAAGAAATGTACAGAGACTGTAAAAATACAGAGTGAAAGACTCGCTAGAATGGTGGCAGCTTATCTCTGAAAGGAGATGTGAGGGATACTCGCATTCTCAAGAAGATGATTACAATGAGGCTCTGAAGGCATTTTTACAATAAACAGGAATGCCAAAAACCCTATACATCCAAAAACCTAACCCTAGGAGATGAAGCGCGAAAAGTCATGTGGGCCCCGTTTGGGTAAGTTAGTACATCGACTTCCCGGGATCGTAACTTTTGCATACGATCTTCGTTTTAGGTGTATGATAGCTTGTTGGAAAGGTATCGTCGAGGAGATTCATTTTGGGGGATAAATTATTCCATTTGGCTATCATTGAGAACATTGATCTCGAAAAACCTTCATTTAGGCCCTCAAAATGGCCCCGTAAGTTAAAACCTGCTAAAAATAGTAAATTGCCAAAATTGCTAGAAAATTGTTTTGAGCCAGTCGGAAAAGGTGGGTGGCCATCGATATCCACTTAGATCAGCGGATGTCCCTGAGTAGTGGAAAAAATATCTTGATGTTTGGAGAGGATAGATTGGAGGTCAGGATGCATAGAGGGTGTCTTAACTGCTTGAATGTAATGGAGTTGTCAAGCCATAATACCGGAGTGGCCTTTATTGAGGAGATTTTCCATGCGATGGGAACTGATTATCTCAGGATAGCCAACTGTGAGACCTAGAAATTGATACTTTTGTCCCTCCTATTGGAATTTCATGGTTAATTCCTTAAAATCCATAAGAATGGGACCCAAATTGCATAACCATTCAACACCTAGCACAATGTCACAACCACCCGTGTCAATGGAAAACATACGAGATTTTAGGTGGTAATGTCCAATTTGAAGAAGTAAATTTTCACAATGCCCACCACATTTCATGGACCCACCATTAGATATCATAATTTGAAAATTTTTGACTGGACAAATATAGCAATTGGTTTCCTGGGCAATGTGACTATGAATAAAAATGTGGGTGCTACTACTGTCAACAAGGATGATGACCTTCCTATGCTTAATATAGCCAATGAGCTTGAGGGTTTGGGGAGAAGAGAAGATAGTGAGGGCATGCAAGGAAATGAGTGGGTAAACTTCAAGTGGTTCAATGGGCTCTTGGGTAGTATCAGGAAGGGAATGCTCTTCAACGAGAATAACTGCCACATATTCTTCATGAACATCTTCAGAAATGGCCATAAAAAGTTTTTGTTCCTTACACTTGTGCCCCAAAAAATATTTTTCATCGTAATTATAGAAAAGACCCTTTAGTTGGCATTCAACCATTTCAGCCCTAGTTAATTTCTAGACCTTGAGGGAAGTGGCAGGGGGGTTAGGATTAGTGGGTCGATGGCGAGGAACAAAAGAGGGTTTTGTGTTCTGGGAAAAAACAACTTGTTGGGCCTCTTTGGCACGTTTAGTAGCTTCCAACCAAGTCTAAGGTTGGGCCATGAGAGCCTGGGATCAGATTCCATCATTTAGGAAACTGATAAAGCATTCGCAGAAGAACGCATCTGACATGCCCTCGGTTCGAAAGGCCAAATGCTCAAAAGTAGTTATAAAGTCTTCCACTGAGCTTGACTGTTTCAACTTGGTCAAACAACTGAGATAGTGGGTATTAGTTCCAAAGCTGTCATAGAGCTCTACAACAAACTAGGTCCATGCAATATACCACTGACGTGAATTTTAATGCCATTGCCACCATTGCCATCGTTCAGGATCTAGATAGAGGACAACATAGTGAAGTTTGGCCAACTCATCAGTAATACCATGCAGAGAAAAATAATGCTCCATTTGAGTGACCCAACTCATGGGATCGGAGCCATCAAATTTATTGACCTGAAAACGGGGAAGATGAGGGTCACGATGAAAGGAGTTGGATTGAAAATGCAGATAATGAGAGGAATCAACAACATCTGGTTGGTCTGAGGAGGAAGGACCCGGAGTGCGGTTCAACAACTGGTTGACAACAGACTAGAGGGTGTTAAATTGGTTCATGAATTTAGCATCCATGGTGTCAAATTAGTGTTGGACTTGGGTCTCAAATTGTGCAAGGCGGTAATTGGTAGAGACAATCTCATATGTCACTTGTTGGATGGATTACTTGGCTTGATTGATGGAATCTTGTAGGTCTTGTTTGTGAGTGTTGGCCATTTGGAGAGGGGGAGTGTTGGTAAGGGAAAATGGGTGGGTTAGACCACATAAAAGGACTTATAAGTGATAGGTACCATGACGATCAAAGCAATAAGGGGAATATAATGGGATAGGCAAAAAAATAGGGAAGTTGGGAAGGGGTTGGGTCCACTGAAAAAAAAAATGCTTAAAAATGAGAGGTATGATTGTGATCATGGCGAAAACGGGAATCCAATGGGATAGGTCCCAAATACGTGTGATGGTGGGACCATTATTATTATTATTATTATACAATCAACCAAAGCTATGTATGTTCCTTTAAAGTTTGATATAAGGCATTGATTATAAACACTTGGTTGGAACCCAAGAATGAATTTCTTAGTCGTTTCAATTGTGATTGATTGACCTATTTTATCAAATGGAAATTTGTTTGGGTGATGAAAAATAAGACCACAAAAGTTGTTATCTCCAGTGCAAATGAAAATACATTTTTCTAGAATAAGAAAAATTGTTTTGGTTTGATATGTGGTTCGTGAATTCATTCCAAAGTGCTTTAAATGGGGGTGTTTCCTTCTCATTAAATTATGTGATAGCATAGAATCTCACTATTTTGGGTAGATATTCCTTTTTATATAAAAAAATGAAACAATGGACCATATTGAGTTGATTGTTGTTCTCAATGTTTTGTTTACTTTAGATTGGTTGGCTTTTGATCACCACTAGAAATAGAAATATTCATTTTCTATAATTTCACATGTAAGCTAGTGGATAAAGGAGATCAACCATGAAGATCCTTTGTTTGTTTGTTGCAAGAAATATTATTTCATTTACACTTGTCTCTTCATAGACTTCGGAGCATCTTTCATTTACACAACTTTCTTTTGGTTTTTATATTTCTTATCGTTGTTCACCAACCACATCATTTAATACCATTGTTCTAGGAGTATTCCTTAGGGAGTGTGTAGAAATATTAAATTTCCTTCTTGGAGATAAAAATAGGTATTGTTATGTCATTAACACAACATAAATGAAACCAATGCCTATACAAGGTGGTGGGAGATGTTTTGTGCCAATGCCATTTTTATTTATTTATAATAACAATTAAAATTGCATTCCAAAGAAAAGAGAGGAGTCTTGTGACTATACCTGTACAACCTAGTACAAAGGATGAAATTTCCTTACTACTTATACACATCGATTTTCATCCTTAATATGATCGATATGAAAAGTCTTTTTTTCATGTAATCCTATATCTAATTACTCGTAAGCTTTTAAAATGCTTCATAGATAGCTTGAAAAACAATATATATTTGAAAAACATACTTAAGATTCATTTGGAGTGCCCAAGGTTTAGCCATATTTGGCTAATAAGAATTGAGATCCCATTGCTTTGTCTTTAATGGCCCTCAACTCTTCCTTTGACTTTTTTCTTTGGGTAAGCAGGGAGGAAATAAAGGTGGGGGTGGGATTTCTCCAAAGGACGCTTGTATAGGATGGGGTCTCTCATTTGATTTCAGGTACATAATTTTCCAAATCTTCATTAGCATTCTCTTCATCACCACCTAATACTCATCGAGGATATTTTACAACTTATTCTAGAGTGTGAGTCATTGATAATGGCTCTTCATCCTCCTTATCATTGCTTGGATCTGAAACTTCAAAATGATTTTCCATTAGATAAAGAGATTTGTTTTGGCTTCATTAGGGTGAGTGTTTTATTTTCTTCCCCCTATTCAATAATTGCATTGGTTTCTCTAATTCCGATTGAGTCTAAGGAGTAGGGAATCCCTACTTATAGAGCTTAGAAAAATGACCATATTCATGGAACTTATTGTACCTATGGAGATACCTACAATCTAGCCCCTAAATATGACACCAATCATATAGATTTAACCTTATTTCATCTAGAAGACCTTTCTTGAGGTTAACTCTTCCTTTGACATTTTTCTTTGGGTAAGCAAGGAGGAAATAAAGGAGGGGGTGGGATTTTTCCAAAGGACTCTTGTATAGGATGGGATCTCTTTTTTGATTTCAAGTACATCATTTTCCAAGGACCAAGGGTGCATCTTTAGCTGTTAAGAACCAAATATCAATATAGCATAGAAAAACCTCAGAAAAAGTACTCAACGCCTTGAAAAAGAGATAATTTCAGATAATAAGCCTCTTCGAGGGGGAAACCTCCTTTTACCCCACTTAAATGTTCAAGTACAAGATG
>ML778440.1:401945-440446 GCA_009831015.1 Picea engelmannii | reverse complement strand
TGAAATGAAATTATTTTTCTATTATTGTTATTATTAGAAATAAATATATTAATTTGTTTTAAAAAAATATTTAATATTAATTAATTATTTACATAAATAATTTAGTGATTTTAAATCAAAACAAAAGAACTTTAAAGATTTATTAAAAAAATAAAATAATAAAAATTAGTGCACTTAATTATTACACTTAGCAATACATGGTATTGAATTTGACTTTAATCTTTATTTATTTATATAATTTGTGAATATTTGCACTTAATTATTACACTTAACAATACATGGTAGAAAATGAAATGAAATTATTTTTCTATTATTGTTATTATTAGAAATAAATATATTAATTTGTTTTAAAAAAATATTTAATATTAATTAATTATTTACATAAATAATTTAGTGATTTTAAATCAAAACAAAAGAACTTTAAAGATTTATAAGAATATATATTTCTTTAAATATAACAAAAGCAATATTATATATGCATTTTAGATCTTTGTAATTACTAATTATGTTACAAAGTAGATAAATTAAAAGGAAAATCACATAATATTATTAGATTTTTAAGAAAACTAATAATTAAAGATATAAGAGAGAATTAACCAATCTTATTTTTAACTTATTTTTAACTTAAGCGGTGGATTAAATAATATTTTGCAACTTTCTCTCACATTGCAACTTAAGAGGTCCTCTTGGAGGAATTTTATGTGACATTTTTCCTTACCAAACTTTCAATGATGATTATCTTAAAAAATCAATTTTAATAGTTTAACTATTTGTAATGCAATTAACAAAATACATTTTTTTTGTATTCTGACCTAAAAATATCCCTTATAACCTCTGCAAATCGTCTCTAGTATAGCAACAACATCGAACATCTTTAATATTTGAAACTGTTTTAATTATGTATCGCACTTTCATCGGACTTCCGACGCATGTTGATGAGAGAGACGTTGCTTAACAAATAAAAATATTGACTTTGTAAAACGTTGGTACATACATCATTGACCTGGTCAACCATCGAATATCCGATGATCATTGACCTAGTCAACCATCGGATATCCGACAATAGTCTCATTTTTCATATATTCGATGATCGTCGGGTCTTTAAAAAAAAAAAAAATTAAATGCAAGTAAAATCTGACAGTACAACCGATTTTATCCGTACTGTCGAATTACAACGTCGGTTTTTCCACCCATATGTAGTAGTGATTGAAAGGGGGAGAAGCTTAGCATAAAGGCCATTGTTTTGGCAATCACCTTTCAGAATAGAGAAGAAGTCTCTTTTGGTTGCCATCAATGACAAAGGGGGAGTTTGGTGTGCATATGTTATCATTGATGTCAAAATGGTCATGGATATTGTCAATTCTAGTGCAATGACAGACATAGGAAGTCATGAAAGGATAAAAACAAAATTATTCAAAAGGATCAAAGGATGAAATGATCAATGGTGCAGAAGAAAATGTGTAGGGTGCCTTGAGCTAGTGCAATGAATGACCCAATGGAGTGTGACGAGATGAAGATGGTGAAATGCAGTGGACTGCAACAAAACAAGTGAAAGTTGCACAGAAGAAAATATGTAGGGTGCCTTCAGTCAGTGCAATGAACAATGCAGTGGAGTGTAATGAGATGAAGTTGGTGCGACAAGCGATGGAGTGGAATGCGACAGAACGAGTGGAAGTTCAGTAGTCTAGTGAGTGAGTCATCAGGGAGCGCTCATAGTTTGGTGGGGTGACTGGGTGAGCGCACTGCAAAACAAGTGTGATAGGATGAATACTTGTGAATTGAATCTTTCACTTATATTATATCTACGCAATGGATGCTCTGTAAACCAGAGTGTGAAATGTTGCGTCAATTTTAAGGAGACGCTCTAATAAGACTAGGTTATGTTGTTGGAGATGAGCTAGAGCTCATTCGTCGGAAGATTTGATATGTTTGATTTAGTCGAAGAATTTCCAACCGTAGCTGAACAAGAAATATTTTAATTTGAACTGAAGTGTATCCACATATAACTAACCGGACTTTGATCTAGTCAAGATATGTCCACAACATAACTGATATGTGTCCACATACTTAATTTAGACAGAATTTTGTCCACATATAACTAACTGGAATTTGATCTGGTCAAGATATGTCCACAACATAACTGTTATGTGTCCACATACTTAATTTAGATAGAATTATGTCCACATATAACAAACTGGACTTTAATCTGGTCAAGATATGTCCACAATATAATTGTTATGCATCCACATACAATTATTGGAACTAATGAAAATACATCATAAATAGGGATGTGCTCTGATCGAATGAATGTCGAGGTGAAGAAGTGGGAAAAGATCCTATAACTGTTAAAAAGAAATTAACTGGAGATTTTAGGCAAAAAGTCTTGAAAAAGGTCTAGTTGTGTAAGGAATTTTTCATTAGAGAAAATTGAATACAGGGTGGGAAGGTGGTGTTAGGGTGAGTTGAAGCTCATATAGGATTGGAGTCCTCATCATTTGTAACATATTGGTTCCTGAGAGGATTGGATTCCTCAACATTTGTAACAGGTTGGTGCCTGAGAGGATTGGTTTCCTCGTTATCTACAACAGGTGGGTGCTTGTTAAGCTGAAAATTTTTAAATTGTAAGTTGGTGCTTGCAAAAGAACATAGCGAAAGATGTTCTGTGGTTTTCTCCCACATTGGGTTTCCATGTAAAAATCCTTGTGTACTATGTTTTCTATGTTGTTTTGATTTCTTCATGCATTGGTGATTAAGTAAGCACTTCAAAACAACTTTAATCGTTGAAAGAAAAGAAAATTGAAAAATTGATACAATATCGATCCCCCCCCCCATCCTCTTATTATTGTTGTGAGTCTCAACCTTGTCATCTTCTTAAAAATTGGTGTGATGGTTCTTCCTCATAGAAAGGGTCTTGCTACAATCATCATGCATATTTAAGCACCAAATTAAATATAGGAATGATGAACTTTTGGCCCCTTGACACACATCAAAACATCCACATCATTACATTTGTTATCCTTATTGTTGTAGCAACGTTTGTTACTATTGCATTGATTGGGTTCTACCTAGAAGTGGAGGACCATGAATTATGGTGGTGGCACTAACTTTGGGATCTCAAACTAATGATAAAGGAGAGAATGACTCCCTTTTTTAAATGATTTACCAGACACACCACACTAACATGACATAATAAAGAGAACTTAACTAAAATCTATGTTATGTATTCCTTCAATGGTTACAAAGACCACTAATTAAGAACATTGCCAAGATTTTCTTGTGAACATGTGCTAAGTGATCATGCTTGCAAATATGAATCTTTCTCCATTCCCTCTTTTAGTTTTCAATAAATGGTAATGGTGATGGAAATTTTCTTAGGGTGGAGAGGTTCTTAATAGGGTTAAGCATGACATTGTTAAGGGGGCCCCTTGTCCCACAAACAAGGGGATCTCATACATCAATTGGGTATTTGTCTAGACTGTAACCCTAAAATAATAATAAGAAGAAGAAGAAGAAGAAGAATTATTATACAATCAACCAAAGATATCTATGATCCTTTAGACGTCGATATAAGGCATTGATTATAAACACTTGGTTCGAACCCAAATCATGAATGTCTTGGTCATTTCAATTATGATTGAGTGACCTATTTTATTAGATAGAAATCCATTTCTTGGGTGATGAAAACTAAGACCACAAAAGTTGTTATTTCCTTTGTTAATATCTCTAGTGCAAATGCCAATACATGTTTCTAGAATAGGAAATTATGTTTTGTCTTGATCACTGATATCATGGTGGGTCATGAATTCATTCCAAAGTGTACTCAATGTGGGTGTTTCCTTCTCATTAAATTATGTGATAGGAATAAAAACTCATTGTTTTGGGTAGGTATTCCTTTTTATATAAAAAATGAAACAATGAACTAGATTTAGTTGATTGTTGTTCTCAATGTTGTGTTTACTTTAGATTGGTTGACTTTTGATCTCCACTAGAAATAGAAATATTATTTTTCTATAATTTCACCTGTAAGCTAGTGGATGAAGGAGATCGACCATAAAGAGTGTTTGTTCATTGCAAAACATATTGTGTCCTTTACACTTGTCTCTTCCTAGACTTTGGAGCATATTTCATTTCCACAAATTTCTTATCGTTGTTCACCAACCACATCATTTAATGTCATTGTGCTAGGGTTATTCCTTAGGGAGTGTGTAGAAATCTTAAATTTCCTTCTTTGAGATAAAAATATGTATTGTTATGTCATTAACACAACATAAATGAAGCCAATGCCTATACAAGGTGGTGGGAGATGTTTTGTGCCAATGCCATTTTTATTTATTTATAATAACAATTAAAATTGCATTCCAAAGAAAAGAGAGGAGGGTTGTAACTATACTCATACAACCTAGTACAAAGGATGGAATTGCCTTACTACTTCTACACAACGATTTTCATTGTAAATATGATCTATGGAGGATCGATATGAAAATTGTTTCTTTCATGTAATCCTATATCTAATTACTAGTAATATTTTAAAATGCTTCATAGATAGCTTGCAAAGCAATATATATTTGAAAAATGTACTTAAGATTCGTTTGGAGTGCCCAATGCTTAGCCATATTTGGATAATAAGAATTGAGATCCCATTTCTTTGTCTTTAATGGCCCTCAACTCTTCCTTCGAATTTTTTCTTTGGGTAAGCAGGGAGGAAATAGGGGGGGGGGGCTTTCTCCAAAGGACTCTTGTATAGGATGGAGTCTCTCCCTTGATTTCAGGTACATCATTTTCCAAATCCTAATTAGCATGCTCTTCATCACCACCTAATCCCCATCGAGGATATTTTACAACTTCTTCTCAAGTGTGAGTCATTGATAGTGGCTCTTCATCCTCCTTGTCCTTGCGTGGGTCTAAAATTTCAAAATGGTTTTTCATTAGAGAAAGAGCTGTATTTTCGCTTCATTGGGGTGAGTGTTGTCTTTTCTCCCCCCTATTCAATATTTGCATTGGTTTCTTTGATTTTGATTGAGTCTGAGGAGTAGGCCACCCCTGCTTATAGTGCTTAGAAAAATGGTCATATTCATGGCACTTATTGCACCTGTGGAGCTACTTGTAATCTAGCACCTAAATATGACACCAATCATTTAGATTTAACCTTATTTAAACTAGAAGACCTTTCTCAGGGTTAAATTTTGTGTAGATTCATGCACATGCATTGACATTTTTTTGGTGTTGCCTTATCAATAAACTTGTCTATGTTTTTTCCTATCACTTGGAAAGTTGGATCTTCCCAGAAAAATGAGTGGCAAATGAAAGTGATGAACCAACATTGGGTTTGATATAGGGATTTATTTTTCTAGGTTAAAATGCATTGGCCAATGGTTCAGTGCTAAAAAGTAGGGTTGGCTTATAACTGTCAAATGATCTTCCTTAATTTAGAAAATGAAAGTAATGTATCAACTATTGCAAATAGAAGTTCACAACACTCTTCATTAGAGGGGCCTAATATTCTAATAGCCAAAGTTCAAGAACCTTGTGACTTGGTCATTGCCCAATGAATGGGTTGAGATCTTAAATTATGGGACCTATAGAAGCTTCCACTCAAAATTCTCATGGAACATGAAGTAATTGTGATCAATCCAATCCTCATGTAGAACTAGTTTGAACAGTTGGCTTAGGCAAGAAATAAGAACCAAATTGCAAAACATTTATGGCAATGTATGAGCACATATTCATACAATAGTGTGTATGTAGGGATACACTACCATAAATGTTATGAAACTTGATGCTTGTTATTTTCCCTTGGCTTATATTATGTCCCGTGACATTAAAAAGGTGTTGTCTAATTGTTCTACGTTTTGGCCCTTTATGCTAGAATTTGATGACATAAATATGTATGGAATCACAATTTTTTGTTGTTTAAATTGCATTTATGAATCTAGAAATGGATTCAATGTGCGAAAAGACACCTGGAGCACTCAAATTATAGAGCATTAACAACTCAAATCAGTAGATCCAACAAATTCTCGCCGGATTTAGGGAAAAATTAAACATAAAATATCATTGGAAAAAGGCAAAAACGTAGAACAGTTAGACTATGACCATCAAAAAGTCTATAATTTTGATTTAGTCAACCATTGTGCTCTAATTCAAATCACAAATTTTATATTGATTCTACACCATTATCCATTACATGTGGTTCATGATTCTCTAGATTCAACTCCATTGTCCACTTGGACCAATTTGGCATGTGTTAAGCCCTTTTTTCATAGGGGGAAACCCATATACTATTAAATGTTGACATAAACATTTGAAGCCTCTACATTACAAGTCGTTGGCCTCCCAAAGCATGTCAGATAATAAGCCTACAAATGAGCCCCCCTATGAGTTTTCTTGGAGAGAAATGGTGATGCTCGAAAGTGTGTTTGTACCATCCTTGCCATAGATTCACCTGGGGTGCACCATCATTGTATTTTTCCCTTGTCCTATGTCCCTTGTGCATTCCATCATTACACTTTTCGTAGTACAAATGTGCTATGAATATCCATCATTTCACTTCAAGTGCACTCTTATGGCGAGTGCAGTACAATTGCATGCAGGGGCACTATGCTTGTGCTTTGAGCGTGCTCTAAGGGGGCTCACAAATATATATGTTAACCTTGTCTTAGAAGGAAAGCCATTTTTCTGGGATATACTTTCCTTGAATATGCTACTTGGGAACCTTGAAGTGAAAGGTTATTGAATGGAACTTGAAACTTGACCAACACCATGTAGAACTATGAATTTTTTTAAAATAGAGGATCATTGGTGGAACTTGAAAATTTTCAAAGTTTTGGACAATATACTATTAAATTTCAACTCTATCCAAGAAATAAGGCTCACCATATTAGATATTTTTTTGATGGTCGATACAGGTTTCCACCACCTTATGCATGTTTGGTACAACTACTATGTTGTAATCATTTTGTCGGTTGAATTAGAATGCATGTGGGAATGCCCAATTTCTAACAATTTCACTCCAAATCTAGGAAACGATGTATCCCTGAAATTGCCAGATATATTACTCATATATTACTCTATGAGATTCTAGATCAATCCAAAATACCTTTTTCTATGAGATTCTAGATCAATCCAAATACCTTTTTCTATGAGATTCTAGATCAATCCAAATACCTTCCAAAAGGCTTAAAATTGCAATTTTTAGATGTTGAAATTGTGTTTTTTTATGTTGTTAAAATTGTCATTTTGGAACATTTAGATTGCAGCTCCTTGATTCCCAAGTCACAAAAGCATACACTTTGAATAAAAATAATCCCAGTGTTGCCTCCTTGCTTGCTGCTTCATTGTACATTTGTAACAAATGTGAAAGAACCCAGCTGAGCATCTTGAATAACAATCATAATAGTGATGCATCCCAAGTTGTACCAGATGTGAAAGTTCTTACGCATTGAGCATCTTATCTTACCAGATGTGAAAGTTCTTACGTGGTGAGATGTACCAGTGTTGCTTCCTTGTAAAGTTGTAGCAGATGTGAAAGTTCTTACACGCCGAGCATCTTATCTAGCCATGTCCACCATTATTGCCAAGTTGTTGTGGATGTGAATATTTTACATGTTGACCATCATGTAAAGTGTCGATCATCTATGAATTTGATGGTTCTGAAATGTATTTCACCATTTTTATAACTTTGATGATTCCCAACCGTGGCCAACGATTTGGAAATTTCCTCCAATCCATGTGCATTGTATTGTTTGTACACAGGCGAAAGTGACGGTTGATGTGGTTTCCATCTAATCTTGTGCGGTCTGGTTGTACACATGTGAAAAGAATATCACTAGCAACAACCACTTTATAAAAGTGGTTGATATACATCGATCGTCGTCATTTTTCACTTTTCTAAATTAATGGCATCGATCGACGTATATCAACCACTTTTATAAAGTGGTTGTTGCTAGTTGACAACTGACATGCCCTCGACCATTAATATATTAATTAATTATTACATTAATGTAATATATAATAATAATGTAATAATGTAATACATTAATGCATTATATTGATGTATAAATTAAAGTATTGATTTACATTAGTGTACAATGTAACGTATTGATTGATTAATATAATAATAATGTAATGTACTAATTAATTATTACATTAATTATTTGCTAAATTATTAATACAATAATAAAGTAATGTATTAATAATACAATAAATATATTAAATGAATGAATAAATGCAGTTTTTTTAATAAATACATTAATTAATGCATGCATTAAATGCATTTCTTTTAATAAAAATATTAGAGTGTATATTAATAAATGCAATAAAGTATACAGACTAATTGATTAATATATTAATAATGTAATGATACATTAATATATTAATGTAATGTATTAATTTACATTAATGTATAAAGTAACTAATTAATAATGTAATGTATTAACTAATTTATATATCAATACATTATAAAGTAGAAATATAATGTATTTAATAAAACATTATTAAAGTATTAGTACAATAACAATATAATGAGATTCCTTTATTGCAATGTATAAATTAAAGTATTAATAAATTAATGTATAATGTAACATATTAAATTATTAATTACATTAATATATTAATACTTAGTAATTAATAGATTGTTAAAGTATGAATACACTAATAAAATAACATATTAATAATATATTATTAAAGTATTAATACATTAATAAATACATTATTAAAGTATTAATACATAAATAAATACATCATCATTTCTTATGGTCATGACATTAATATATTAATATACATTGTAATGTATTAATAATAATAATAGTTCCCAAGGTGTAGGATAGTTGGTGATGGAGTGTTTTGTTAAGGCACTCCATGATGTTAAAGTCACCGGTTCAAAACCTGCGGGGACAAAAAATCCAGCCATGTTAAGGATATTTTTAAGGTCACGGGCAAGCTAGACACCAAATTGGTGTATGAGACCCCCTCGGCCCAATGATTTGACTGGTAAAGTCTACGGAGGTGGAGGTATACATACCCTACCCCCTTTGGATTTGAACTTGTGACCTCTTAGGAGAAAACACATGTTCTTAACCATTAGTCCAACTTAAGCTCTATTAATTTAATAAAGTAATACATTTTTAATAAATACATTACTGTCCCCGAGGTGTAGGACAGTCGGTGACGGAGTGTGTTGTTAAGCCACTCCGTGATGTTAAAGTCACCGGTTCGAAACCTGCGGGGACAAAAAATCGAACCATGTTAAGGGTTGGTGTGGCTCAGGCCGGGTGCGATCCCCGGGTGATTTTGACGACTTAGATGCCCCTGAGTCGCGGTTTCTCAAGCCACAGGTTAATCGCAGGTCCTGCACAAATTAACAAACAAAAAATAAATACATTACTAAAGTATTAATATATCAATACATTAATAACTCAATTATACATTAATGTATTAATTAATTTATAAATTAATAAATTACTAAAATAGAAACCCATTGACCTTAAAATATTTAGTTAAACATTTTTAAATATTAATACATTAACAATACAATACTTTTTTAATGTATCAATTTAATAAATTAATACATTCATATATTTTTAATAAATACATTATTAAAGTATTAATATATTAAAATATTAATAAAATAATACATTAATAAAATGACAATACATTAACCTTAATGTATTTAGTAAACCATTATTAAAGTATTAATACATTAACAATACAATATTACATTACTTTAATGTAATGTATGAATTAAAGTATTAATACATTAATGTAAAATATAACACATTAAAGTAATACATTAAAATAATAGATTGTTAAAGTATTAATATATTAATAAATACATTATTAAGGTATTAATACCTTAATAAATATATCATGGTTTCTTATGGTCATGATTATGACATCAAAACATTAATAAAATAATACATCAATAAAGTAACAATATGTTACTAAAGTATTAATACATTAATACATAAATGTAATGTATAAATTAAAGTATTATTTTACATTAATGTATAATATAATGTATTAATTAGTTGATACATTAATAATGTAATCTATTTATTAATTAATACATTGATAAAGTAATGTATTAATTAATTAATACATTGCTAAAGTAATTAATACATTATTAAAGTAATAATACATTAATAAATACATTATTAAAGTATAAATACATTAACAATACATTATTAAAATATTAATACATTATTTGACAATGACAATGGTGGACCATGACCATGGTTAACTTTGGTAGACCTTATTGACTTTGGGAAGGAAACGTTGACTATGGTCAATGGTGGTTGACCATGACCATGGTTGACTATGGTTGAGGAGGGTTTTTAATGGTCGACCATGCCCATGGTTTACCTTCATTGACCATGTGGATTTGATTATGGTGGGTCATGCTGATTGTGTCTAACCATAGTTTACTATGGCTTTACTACATTGCAATGTTGATAATCTTTTAGTTGTCACATTGCAACATCGAGTTTTGTTCGTCACATTGTGACATAATATTTTGTTCATAAGATCACATCGTAACATTATTGGCATAGACCCCCTACCCTCGAGCCGAGATCAACGCAGGATCTTTTCCAAACCATGCAAAGATTTAATTAAACCCCTTTGTTTAAGCCCTGAAAGATTTCGGGCTTCACGAGTTGGAGATTCTCGATGCAATGCCACAAATCTTGCAATCGCCGAAACGCAAAATGTCAATGAAGGTTGACTCCTCCAACACAACAAGCACACGCCACCTGTTACCCACTAGTTCTGGATTTCGGGACTTCGAGCGAACAGCCAATAGTCGTTCCTCTTCCCTTATGATTCCCTAAACTCTAAAATTTTTCCTTTTGCGAGATCGACGGCTATGATCCTCCCTCTATCCAACGGCTCAGACCTTTTCGGGATTTCGCGAACCGGTAGTTTGGAACTCTCGATTCCAAAATCACAGCCTCCTCTACTTCCCGGACCTCGAAATGCCGAAATAAACCTAACGTCTTCGTTCCTTTCAGGATTTCGTGAACCGGGAGTTTGAAACTCTCGACTCCAAAATCACTTGCCGCGCCAATTCCCGAATTCCGAAATAGACCTAACGGCTCCGATCTTTTCGGGATTTCATGAACCGAGAGTTTGAAAATCTTGATTCCAAAAATCACTTGTCTCCTCTACTTCCCGAAATGCCAAAATTCCGAAATTCCACTCCAAAGACACGTCGCATTTCACGACTTTGGGGTTTTCAACACAAAGTGCCCCAACTCCTTGTCATCGGAATTGCCGAAATGCCGAATCCCTAAATACTGAAATATCGAAATTCCACTACAAAGGGAGATCAACGGCTCCTGTTTCTTCTCATCCAACGACCGCTACTCCTCCTGAGCTTTTGAACGCTAAAATACACTCAGCCTTAACCTTCTCATAGATCTACAAGACCCAACAGTCCACGGGATTTCGACACTTCTTCCACGAAGAAATTTCACCGTTTGTTCACTCTTCTTCAAGGAACTCTGGCCAAAATGACTTGGCGTCCTTCCACCTAAACTTGACTTCTGTGATATGATTTCAATATCTGCCTTCCTTTGAACACTTCAAAGGTGTTATCCCTCCTGAGCTCTCACTTGCAAATTCAAGCCCCCAAAAGGAATCCTTCTCGCACTCCTTGCAGCAACTTTCAAATAACCTATGGTTATTTGAGTCTTCGACCCTGTGCACTCTTGTAACAATATTCCTTCAATATTCACCTTAGTCGATAAGTTCTAAGGATTCAACTAGCCTGCATACACCTTGCACGGCTCTGTGCCTCACCTGCACTTCTGCTGGTTATGAGAACAACGATATCTCTCCTGAGCTTTCTGAGATAAAAATCAGATCCTCGTCAATGCACACTTTGCGGACGTTCACTGCACTCTTTGTAGGAATTCTCAAGAAGAGAAACAATTGAAACTCATTCTTCTCCTCTCTCAGACTTCATACACTCAACATGAAATCATACACCCGACACAGCATTGAAACAAATTCATAACAGAGGAAATAAAACAACTGTAAACATACCATTTAACAAATGTAAATAGTAAGCATCATAACACCATGAAAATTGAGTCAAAGCTTTATATATTAACTCAAGTGCTCCTGTACATGGGTTCTCTACAGTTCTCTGCTACAGCTCTACAGCTTATGAAATCTTAATGATCATAATGTTCATGTTACAATGATACAAGGGTGAGGGTGTCTATATCCATTTTCCCTCCTACACTTCTAAACTGTCTAATCTATTAAATCAAATCTACCTACTTTCATTAAATAGACTTAAATGCCTATTACATTCGACAGATGAGAGCAATCGCTCAAGATCTATTCACAACTCCAAGATATAAATGTAAGTACACTTCCCCTAGCTATTACATTAATATCCGCTCATTAAGTTTTTAAAACATTTCAAAATGTGCGTTGGTGCTTTTCCAACTGTCTTTTGCCTTTATGCTTGCTTGCTTGGTTGCGTACGATGCTTCTGCATCATACTCCCTTGCTTGAAAATTTTCATGAACTCCTATTCATGAGCTCTTGCACGGTCTGTCCATGCCTATGAATTGTTGTTTCATCTTCCCAACTGGCATCTTCAATTGGATGTCCTTTCCACTTGACCAAGTATTCAAAATACTCTTTCCTCGTGGTCTTTTTGCTAATCCTCTTCTCAATTATGCTTTCCATCTGTGGATTTTCAGCTACAGGCATTTGTTTTTTCCATTGAACCTCTTTTTGTTCATCCTCTGCTCCTGCTTCTCCAACTCTGTAAGGGTACAAATCTGCGACATTGAATATCGATGAGATTCCGACCCCATCGGGTAATTCAATCTCATATGAGTTTGCCCCAAATTTCCTTATGACCTTGCACGGTCCAATCTTTTTCATCTTCATCTTATTATACGTTCCCCTTGGGAACCTCTCCTTCCTCAGATGCGCAAGAATTAGATCACCAACTTCAAATTGAAGTTATCGCCTGTGTTGATCTACTCTTCACTTGTATTCTTGACTTGAACTTTGCAATCGCTCCTTAACTCGGCTGTGAAGCTCCTTCATTCCTTCTGCAAAGTCCTCCACGCTAACACTCCTGAATTCATTTTGTTCTGAATCTTTCAATTCAGAAACCCCCCTTGGTTGCATTCCATATACAATATGGAATGGACTCTGCCATGTGATTTTATTGAGTGAATCATTGTAAGCGAATTCTTCTTGTGGTAGAATGTGATCCCATTGACTGTGGTGTTCAGTCACTAAGCTTCTTAACAAATCTCCCAAGCTCCTATTTACGACCTTTGTCTATCCATCTGTCTGAGGATGATACGCTGAGCTAAAAGACAAAATTTTCCCCAACTTCTTCCATAAGGTCCTCCAGAAATTCCCTATGAACTTGGTATCTCGATCAGACATGATACTCTTTGGAAAACCGTGAAGTCTGACGACTTCCTTGAAAAACAGGTTTGCAATATGAGTTGTGTCACTGGTTTTCTAGCATGGTATGAAATGTGTCATTTTTGAAAATCTGTCGACTACCACAAAGATTGAATCATATCCTCTCTGTGTCTGTGGCAATCCCAATATAAATTCATTCTCACTGCGTCCCACGGCCTTTCAAGTATGGGTAATGGTTGGTATAACCCTATGTTCTACCTTTTTCCTTTTGTGTGCTAACAAATTCTGCACCTGTCCACAAATTTCTTGACATCTGTCCTCATCCCTAACCAAAAATATGATCCATTCAACTTTGAGAACGTCTTGTCATGACCGAAATGTCTGGCCAATCCTCCACTGTTTTTTTCCTTCAGCAAATTCTCCCTCATGGAGCATTTTGGAATACATAGTTGATTCCCCCTGAACAATAATCCATCCTACATCATGTATTCAGTCCATTGGCTTCTATCTCTAAGAATTGGATTCCCAGATGCCTCATATGCCTCCTTGAAGTCTGGATCATCTATGTACATTTATTTGAGGTTATCAAAACCCAAAGTCTTGACTTTGAATTCCTGCATAAGAAAACATTTCATGCTCAAAGCATCAGCAACTTTGTTAGCAGTTCCATAAATATGCTTAATCACAAAAGTAAAATTCTGTATGAATTCAACCCATTTAGCATGCTTTTGGTTCAACTTCTCCTGTCGAGTCATTAATTGCAAACCGTGATTATCGTTGTACAAAAAAAACTCCTTGGGAACCAAATAGTGTCTCCATTTCTTCAGTGCTTGTATGACTACATAGAATTCTTTGTCATATGTGGAGTACTTAATCTTCGCTTCATTCAGTTTTTCACTGAAATATGCGATCGTCCTGTCATCTTGGCTCAAGACTGATCCAATTGCAAATCCACTCACGTCACACCTGACCTGGAATGTCTTGCTAAAATCCGGCAAAACCAGAATTGGTTTCTCAGTGATCTTCTTCTTCAGCAGCTTGAAGCTCTTTTCTGCTTCCTCCATCCAATGAAAATATTTATGTCTTTTCTTCACCGTATCCATCATTGGTGCGCTAATTCCACTGAAGTTTCGGATGAATTTCCTGTAGAAGCTAGCCAAACCATGGAAACTTCGTACTTCAAACACGCTCTTCGGTGATGGCCAATTCTTAATCGCCTTTATCTTTTCCAGATCCATTTTTAATTCATTTGCAGAGATAACAAAACCCAAATAAATGATTTATGTCCTCATATATGACAATTTCTCCTGCTGTAATTTTCTCATTACTGCAACTAGATGCTTTAAGTGTTCTGCTTTTGTCTTGTTGAAAATCAATATATCGTCAAGACATACAATGGTGAATTTCCCTATGAAATCCTTCAGGACTTCACTCATCAACCTCATGAAAGTACTGGGTGCATTCGTTAATCCAAATGGCATGACAAGCCATTCATACATCCCCTCATTCTTCTTGAATGTTGTCTTCCATTCATCACCTTCTCTCACTCGAATTTGATGATACCCGCTTTTCAAATCAATCTTTGAAAAAAACTTTGCTCCACTCAAGCAATCCATCAAGTCGTCCATCCTTGGCAATGGAAATCTGTATATGATGGTAATCTTATTGATTTCCCTTGAGTCTGTACACATTCTCTAGCCTCTGTCTTTCTTTGGGCAGATCACTGTCAGAATAGCACATGGAATCAAGCTCTCCCGAATCAATCCTTTGTCCATTAAGTCCCGGAACTATCTCTTAACTTCTTCATTTTCCTGCGGTGTCAACCGATATGCTGCTTTGTTCGGAAAACTGGCTCCAGGTATAAGATCGATATGATGACTTATACTCGTGATAGGTGGCAATGAACAAGGTAGTTTGTCCACTACTATATCAGCAAACTGTCCCAGCAACTCCTAGATTTCTTTTGGTAAATCATCTATTCTCGTACTGGTCAAAACAATTTTGGGCTTCTTGACCACAATAAATTGTGTGTCTTCCTTCTTCTTAACCTCCTTAAGAAGTTCCTTCCTACTCATGAGAAGTACATTGTTTCTCATCTCTGTTTTCACTTCTTTATCCTTAATCGGCAGCAACATGTGAGTCCTACCATTTTTTTCCAGGGTGTACGTGTTCTTTCTCCCATCATGAACTATGTTTATGTCATATTGCCACAGTCTACCCAGCAATAGATGACAAACATCCATGGGAATGACATCACATAATATTTCATCTTTATATCCTCCTATTTTAAATTCAACTAAACATTGTTTAGTGACATTTACCTGATGTCCTTTTTGTAGCCACAAAACTCTGTATGGGCTTGGATGTACAACAGTCTCCAGCTCAATCTTTTCTACCATCTCTGTAGATATGAGATTATCTGTGCTACCGTTGTCCACTATGACCTTGCATACTCTGTCTTTAGTTTTGCAAGTTATCCGGAAAAGACTGTTTCTTTGGGCTGGGTTCTCTGCCTCCTTCTCCGGCTTCAAGAGAACTTTCCTCATCATCAAAGATCTTCCACCCTCAGCATCTTCTACCTCAACATTCCGTCCTTGAGCTTCGGCAATGTGAGTTTCACCACCATCTTTCTTCTTATCTGGACATTCATAGGATTTATGTCTGATTTTTCCACAGACGAAGCATTTCACTTCACCTCCTCTACCTCTTCCTCTTCCTCTGGCTTGAGGAAAAGTATTTCTATCAGCATACTGCCTTCCTTGTGAGCTTCCTCCTCTCTCAGGTTGAGGTTGAGGTTTCTTCCCCTCTTCTTTAGGTTTCTGAGTTCTGTCTTGGGCAATTGTTTTGCCTCTAGCTTGACTTCTACCTCTGCCTCTCTGCCCTTGCTTCTGGCTCAACTTCTCTTCAGCTTTTAGAGCTATCTGATAAGCATATTCCACATTTCGAATGGTCATCATGCTCATCTCATCTTGAATGTCATATTGCAGACCATTCATGTACCTGGAAACTTTTTCATCATCTCTTTCCCAATGACCTACTCTGATGTTTATCCTGTAGAATTCTTCAGTGTGTTCTTTCACTGACATCAGCTTCTGTCTCAAATTCTGCATCCTCCGAAACAGAGTGATTTGATAATCCCTGGGTATAAATTTGTCTTTCATATTTGCGACCATTCTATCCCAGCTTTTGATTTTCTGCTTGCCCTTGCAGCGTCTGTCAGCCTGCAGTTCATCCCACCACAGTGTTGCATGCCCTTTAAGTCTAGTAACGGCATGTTTGACTTTCTTATCTTCCTCAACATCCTCATAGTCGAAGTATTTGTCTAGAGCTCTAATCTAGTATAGAAGTTCTTCAACATCTAAGTTTCCCTCATACACTGGAATGTCCATTTTTTCCCTAGCACCTGTCCTTGCAATAGCCCTGAATAGGCGTTCTTCTGCAGCATCTTCGACTGCAACTTCTTCTCCTTCGTTTCTAGCTTCATTTTCACTTTCAGCCTCGCTGATATCCCCAGCGTCAACTGTACGCCTTTGTGCTTTTTCCATAGCATCAAGCCTGGCACGTAACTCGTGCATTTCTCTTTCCACTGTTGAATCAGGTAATTGCCTGTCTCTTCTTCTCGGCGGCATGGCTGAAAATTTTTCCTCTTTTCTCTCTGCTATAGAAAGCAAAGAATTGTTCTGTGCTCTGATACCACAACTGGCGTAGACCCCCTGCCCTCGGGCCGAGATCAGCGCAAGATCTTTTCCAAACCACGCAAAGAGTTAATTAAACCCCTTTGTTTAAGCCTCAAAAGATTTCGGGCTTCGCGAGTTGGAGGTTCTCGATGCAATGCCACAACTCTTGCAATCGTCGAAATGCAAAATGTCAACGAAGGTTGACTCCTCCAACATGACAAGCACACGCCACCTACTACCCACTAGTTTCGGCTTTCGAGACTTTGAGAGAACAACCAATAGTCGTTCTTCTTCCCTTATGCTTCCCCGAACTCCAAAATTTCACCTTTTGCGAGATCGACGGCTGTGATCCTCCCTCTATCCAACGGCTCAGACCTTTTCAGGATTTTGGAACTCTCGATTCCAAAATCACAGCCTCCTCTACTTCCTGGACCTCGAAATGCCGAAATAAACCTAACGGCTCCGTTCTTTTCAGGATTTCACGAACCGAGAGTTTGAAACTCTCGACTCCAAAATCACTTGTCGCGCCAATTCCTGAATTCCAAAATAGACCTAACGGCTCTAATCTTTTCAGGATTTCACGAACCAAGAGTTTGAAACTCTCGATTCCAAAAATCACTTGTCTCCTCTACTTCCCAAACCCCGAAATGTCGAAATTCCACTCTAAATACACGTCATGTTTCACGACTTCAGGGTTTTCAATGCAAAGTGCCCCAGCTCCTTGTCATCGGAATTGCCGAAATGCCGAACCTTGAAATACTGAAATGCCAAAATTCCACTACAAAGGGAGATCAACGGCTCCTATTTCTTCTCATCCAATGACCGCTACTCCTCATGAGCTTCTGAATGCTAAAAGACACTCAGCCTTAACCTTCTCATAGATCTGCAAGACCCAACGGTCCACGGGATTTTGACACTTCTTCCACAAAGAAATTTCACCGTTCGTTCACTCTTCTTCAAGGATCTCTAGCCAAAATGACTTGGCATCCTTCCACCTGAACTTGACTTCTGCGAGATGATTTCGATCTCCACCTCCCTTTGAACACTTCAAAGGTGTTATCCCTCCCGAGCTCTCACTTGCAAATTCAAGCCCCCAAAAGGAATCTTGCTCGCACTCCTTGTGGTAACTTTCAAATAACCTCTAGTTATTTGAGTCTTCGACCCTGTGCACTCTTGCAATAGTAGTCCTTCAATCTTCACCTTAGTCGATAAGTTCTAAGGCTTCAACCAGCCTGGTTATGAGAACAACGATATCTCTCCTGAGCTTTCTAAAATAAAACTCATATCCTCATCAACGCACACCTTGCGGACGTTTATTACACTCTTTGTAGGAATTCTCAGGAAGAGAAACAATTGAAACTCATTCTTCTCCTCTCTCCGACTTCATACACTGAACATGGAATCATACTCTCGACACAGAATTGAAACAAATGCATAACAGAGGAAATAAAACAACTGTAAACATACCATTTAACAAATGTAAACAGTAAGCATCATAACACCATGAAAATTGAGTCAAAGATTTATATATTAACTCAAGTGCTCCTATACATGGGTTCTTCTCTACAGTTCTCTACTACAGCTCTACAGCTTATGAAATCTGAATGATCATAATGTTCCTGTTACAATGATACAAGGGTGAGGGTGTTTATATCTGTTTTCCCTCCTACGCTTCTAAACTGTCTAATCTATTAAATCAAATCTACCTACTTTCATTAAACAGACTTAAATGCCTATTACATTCGACAGATGAGAGCAATCGCTCAAGATTTATTCACAACTCCAAGATATAAATGTAAGTATGCTTCCCCTAGCTATTACATTAACATCCGCTCATTAATTTTTTAAAACATTTCAAAATGTGCATTGGTGCTTTTCCAGCTGTCTTCTGCCTTTATGCTTGCTTGGTTGGCTGTGTACGATGCTCTTGCATCAGTTATGGTCATCAAATTACGACGAAGAGCTTCTATTGGTCACATTATGGCGTTGGAATAAGTTTTTCATAGTTCGATAGTGGGTTATGTTCGTCACATTGCGACATCGAAAAATGTTCGTCTTATTGCAATGTTGGTCTATGTTTGTCACATTCCCACATTGGGTTATGTACATCATATTGTGACCAGGGGTAGAGTTCGTCTCATTGTGACATTTGGAAATGTCTATCGCAATGCAACATTAGGATTTGTGCATCACATTGCAAAACGAGGATATGTTTGTTGTATTGCAATGACATGGATATACTCGTCACGTCAAGACATCCATTTAAGTTCATCACATTGTGATCACATGGCTATGTTCATCACATTGCAACTCCTGTAATACATTATTAAAGTATTAATACATTATTACATTATCACTAACTATTATTAATACCTTAACTATTAATACATCAATAAAACATTATTACATAAAGTAATAATAGATTATTAAAGTATTAATACATCGATAAAACATTATTACATAAAGTAATAATAGATTATTAAAGTATTAATACATTAATAAAACATTATTACATAAATGTAGTAATACATCAATACATTATTAGTACATTATGTAGTAATGCATTAATACGTTATTATTAAACATTAATAAAACATTATTACTAATGTAATAACCCTAGTCCTAAACCTATTTACGTGGATTAATAATAATGTGATAATACATTAATACATTACATTAATGTATAGGGAATTAACAAGGTATTATTGTGATAATAATGCTTACTATATTATATTAAATTTTTATTAATATAATGTTTAGGGTATTAGTAGAATATTGTTGTGATAAACTTCTTTATTAATATAAACTTATTACCCAACCAGACTTATAAATATAAACTTAATATTATTACATTTTTTTTTTGACAGAAACGGTTAGAGGAGCTTTGTATTAATAACAGTGGACATGCCACTGGGGTTTGATACATCGATAGAGATTTTCTTGTAAACTGGAAAACATATGCCTAAAGATCATAACTCAGTACTAATTTGCGGACACAAAGACTATTTCAGCGAGCCTGAATGACTTCGCGTCATTACATCACTTCTAGGTTGGAAGTTTTTTTTCTTCTTTGACATCATTTTCCATTCATTGCTCTGGTCCATGGAATGGCTTCCCGTTGAGCCTAAAGAGTCTTCCTTATCAACTAAGTCTTCCCAGCTTGAGGCCAGGGGATCTTGCTGGGTGGGCGACTTGGGAGAGTCTTCCACTTCCCCCTTAGCAGGGGGTTTGATTTCATCTTCAGCTTCTGCCTCTTCTGTCGCTTCAAGGGTCTTGCTTTCAGAACGTGGTTCCGCTGGTGCCCCCGTCCACCAGGTGGGCTTGGACGACCTTTTTTTCCCGGGTGGTTTTCCACAGTTATGGGCTAAGTGCCCCATTTCGAAATAGTTCCTACACCTGAAGCTGAGATTCTCATAGTCGAGTTTTTGGGTCCTTGAGTAGTCTTTGCCTTGAAGAATAATTTTAGCTGGGAATCCTTTGGAGAAATCCATTTCCACACAGATTCGGGTGAAGGTGGAGTGGGCTAGCTTGGAGCCCGGACTTCTGTAGAGGAACTTGCCGAGGCCATTGCCAATAGAATGAAGAGATTCATCCCCCCAGAAATGTAGGGGAAAATACGAAAGTCTCACCCAGACTGGGGCTGAAGAGATACAATCCGTGGAGGGGTCGAAGGCAGGGGTCCATAGTTGCATGGACAGGCTTGCTCTTCCCCAGAACCATGGCCCCGATTTAAACACTTTGTCTCCGTTGCTTGTAGAATCGAAAACTACCACAAAAAACCCTTTTGCACAGGGGCAGGTGATGACTTCTCCATCTAAGAACGAGTACCATTCGGAAGAGAACCAGGAGAGTAGATCTAGAAGAGAGGGCCAAAACCCGTTGAACTTGCAAACTAGAGCATGCCTGCTGTAATGGAAATCATGAGTTAAGGCTTCTTGTGGCATTGGAATGGAAATTGTCGGAGCTTCAGGAACTACTGCATGCAGCCTGGAGGGGCGACCTTGATGAGATGCAACCTCCGGGACCAATGCATGCAGGCCGGAGAGATACCCTTGATGTGAAGCCACCTCTTTAAAGGAGAGGGTCGGCACCAGAGGGGGAAAGCCTGAGGCCGCTGTCGACGGAGCTCCCGGGGATGCACCTGCAAGAGAAGTCGGCCCGAAAGAGGAAGTCGCGGCCGAGGGAGGGAGGCGTTCAACCATTGTCGTGGCCTGACCAGGAGAGGCGCCACCGTGCTTTGGAGATGAGGGGGCCGCCAAAGGAGACTGTCGCTGCTGCGAAGGAGGGAGGAGGAGGCCCGCGGCCTTACCAGGGGCGCCACCGTGCTTTGGAGACGAGGGGGTCGCCATTGGACTGCGGCTGCTACGAAGAAGAGCAAGAGACATCGAACCGACAACCTTTGGGAGAACCAAGAATGCGGGAGCTCAACTCTAGGATTAAAAGGATGATAATTTAATATTATTACATTACTAATATAAAACATTATTATTAAATATTACTAAAACTCATTTAATACATTAAAGAATGTAATAAAAGAGTTTATATTAAATAATGTGATAATATATTGATACATTACATTAATCTTTAGTGTAGTGTTAAATATTATTATTAAATTTTATTAAAACTAATATAAACTCATTATTAAATATTACTAAAAACTAATAGGGTATTATTATTAAATATTACTAAAACTCCTTTAAAACATTATTTAATATAAACTATTTTATTAATATAAACTAGATATTAAGTTTAATATTAAATTTATATTAATAATTAGAGTAATAATATTTATTAATAATATTTTATATTAACAATGTAAATGTAATAATGGAACATATTAATAAACTTATTAAGTTTATGTAATAATATAATATAAGTTTATATAAACTTATTACCCAACGAGGTATCAAGGAACTAAAAACTCTTACATTAATTACACTAAGTGGGCATTGAGCATTACATGTTATATTTAAATCTTAGATTCATGCAATGTGGCATTCATGCTTATGGGAGTGCATTCTTGGTTTTATGGGATTGTAATCTTTCTCCTTTAAATATATGGCATTATCATCGATATATGTTTTCTTCATTTAAGATATACTAATAATATATGTTTTCTTCATTTAAGATATACTAATAATATTTCAATAGTGAATTTGTCTCCTATCAGTAACTATTAATAATATATTAATAAAACATTTTTATATAAAATAATAATAAATTATTAAAATAGTGATATATTAATAAAATATTATTACATAAATATAGGAAGGTATACATACCCTATCACCTTCTGGGTTTGAACCTATGACCTTTTAAGAGGAAATACATGTTCTTAACCATTAGACCCACTCAAGCTATATAAAGCATTAACATAGTATTGTTGTGATAATAATGCTTAATATATTATATTAAGTTTTTATTAATATAATGTTTAGGATATTAGCAGGATATTGTTGTGATAAACTCTTTTATTAATATAAACTTATTACCCAACAAAATTTATTAATATAAACTTAATATTATTACATTATTATTAAATTTTACTAAAACTAATATAAACTTATTATTAAATATTACTAAAAACTAATATTAAAAAGGCATTATTATTAAATATTACTATAACTCTAACACATTATTTAATATAAATTCTTTTATTAATCAAATTTAATATTAAGTTTATACTAATAGTTAGGGTAATAATATTTATTAATAATATTTTATATTAATAATATAATAATGTAACATATTAATAAACTTACTACATTTATGTAATAATATAATAAAAGTTTATATAAACTTATTACCCAACGAGGGAACTAAAAACTCTTACATTAATTACACCATTGAGTGGGCATTAAGCATTACAGGTTATATTTAAATCTTCAATTCATGTAATAATATAATAATGGGTTTGTAACCAGAAACTCGTATACTCCCTAGAAAATTGATTTTTCTCTTTTAAATATATCCGATTATCATCAATATACGGTCCTCATTTCAATCTTCAGATATACTGATAAAATTTCAATAGTGAATTTTTTAGGTTTGCTCCTCGTTTGAAATGACCACGTACTCACGTTTGTTTCTAACACAATTAAATAAATAGCATGGTATTACAAAGTAGGGGTTATATTTAAATCTTTGATTCATGCAATGTGTCATTCGTGCTTATGAGAGTGGATTCTTGATTTTATGGGATTGTAACCAGAAACTCGTATACTCCCAAGAAAATTCATTTTTCTCCTTTAAATATATGCGATTATCGTCAATATAAGGTGCCCTCATTTCAGATATACTGATAAGATTTCAATAGTGAATTTCTTAGTTTTGCTCCTCGTTTGGAATGACCACGTATTCACGTTTGTTTTTAACACAATTAAACATCATGGTATTACACAGTGTATAACAAAATGTTCCACTTTGTTGTGTTTAGAACAAGACTCAACATGAAAGGAATGTCAAATCCATGTGCCATTGTCTCACTAGAACAAGGAAAAATAGGTTCCATATCATATTAAAGAAAAAGAGAAAACCATTTTAAAGATTTGTCTCCTCAACACTAAGATAGTTGAGAATGTAAAAGAAGCAAAAATAAACGATATTCTAATGGACGATGTAAAATAAGGATGAAATAAAAAATATTGAGAAATGTAAATATGACTGAATACTTTGTGTGCGCACACATTCCATGACTATTTGGAACCTCCATTGGTTTCATAGGCAGAGTTGGATTGTAAGAGGATGCCAAATTATGTTTGTCCTTCTATTTGATTTACCGTTGAATTTAGTGTTTCTGGAGTGATCTTCCCACTGTCAAGCAACCCTTGTGTCACGATTTTGTTTTCCCCAGTTAATGTTGATTGCATCCCTTGGTTGGGTGGAGGATTTAAAAAATTTAGACTAAAATAAAAGACTTAGATTTCATAGGCAGAGTGAAACCAAACAATTGGATACAAGAGGTCATTAAGAGGTATATGATTCTTATTGCTCACCATTGATTGCATTCTTTGGTTGCGTGGAGGATTTTAAAAAATTAGATTAAAATAAAAGACTTAGATTTCGGAGGGAGAGCGAAACCAAACCATTGGATACAAGAGGTCCCATTGATTGCATTCTTTGGTTGGGTGGAGGATTTAAAAAATTTAGATTAAAATAAAAGACTTAGATTTAGGAGGGAGAGAGAAACCAAACCATTGGATACAAGAGGTCGTTAAAATGTATATGATTATTGTTGCTCGCCAAAATAACATAGCTTATGCCTACAAATAAAAAGATAATCAATGAATCTGATAAATACATTTCCAATTCAAACTCTTAAAGAACCTAAAATCTAAATTTCAAAATATTAACTCTTAAAAAACCTAAAATTTAAATTTCAAAACATTAATGTACCTTATTAAACTTGTAGTATGAGGTGTAAGAAAAAAATAAATAAATAACAAATAAACAAATAAATCTAAGCGAGTTCTTATAGGAATTCAGTTTTTAAAAGCCACCCAAGCCTCTCATCCAACATAACTACGGCTCCTGTGTGATTAAAGTGTGGGACAGTGTTAATGTTGAGTAAATTGTTGGGCTGAAAAAACAATCTACAAAGGTAACCTACAAACCAACTTTAAGACTGGAAACTAGCCTTTCCAATCTAGAGAGGGCTCTCTCTGAGACTTGATCTCTGCTAGACAAGTTGTTTTTCTTGATGGCTAGATTTTAAACTTCAAGGTAGATTTTAACAGGTCTGGTGACAAAAGATAGTGTTTCTAGGGCTATGGAGTCAACCCCTGAAAACAAAGAAACAATGCTTGGTAGATAGAACTCCTCAGAGGAACAAAGGCTAAACAAGGTGATGAACTTCAGTATTTAACTTGATTATGTAAGGTGAGAGAAGAAAAGAAACATACAATAAAATCGGAGCACCGCAGTGGATGAATTTTGATCTTAGCTGAGAAGACAGACAAAATTTAAATCGGTTCAGTGTAGAGCACCACTTACATGAATTTTGGACTTTAAAATTTACCAACTCAAATAGAAGAGAAGTGCAAATGAATATTAATACACATGAAATACATACAAGGAAAGGTACAAGCTTCAGAGCATCACCATTAGAATCTTTTTCTTAAGAAACTCAGGACTTCTGCATTTGTATTTCTTTAGATTTAGGAAATTACACAGAGGATCAAAATATCTATACTTTTTCCCGCGCGCTCCACTTTTTACATAAAAATAGTCCCTATATATAGAAATTAAAGTTACACTAAGCTGTTAGGAATCAAACTACTATCTCCTAGAGTTGTGGATCTGGTTGTTTTCAAAGAGAAAAACAACCTTTACAAAAGTTATCAAAAATAGGAAAGTCGATCTGGAAATCATAAACTATCTGAGATGTTTTTTACAATCATAAATTATTTAGGCAAATCACAATCATACGATTGTGATGAATCATCACGCTATTGTTGGACAACACTGTCACTGTTGCGTAGTAGATTCTGGCTTCTGCTGCGCAAGTGTTGGTTGTGAAATCTGCTCAGTGTTTCGCGCGGTGGATCTTCATGCAGAGGATGCGCACGCGAATCCAGTTGGATGCAGAGAATGAGATCATTCAATTTTTTCGTAGCTTCTTTGTCCAAAGTCACCTGCAATTGTAAGGCCCTATTTGTCATTCTCAATGACAAGATTTGTCTTTTCAAATTCTTCATCTGTCTCAACAAAACCGCATTTTTTTCAATTTTAATTGAGCGCCGGAGAAAGTTGCACATGCATTGTCAATAGCTGGTCTGGATTCCTTGAAATGTTCCATGATTCTTTCCTTTGATATCCTTTTTTCCTCCCTAATATCAATGATCACATCTTGAGCCTCTCTGAGCTACTTTTTAAGCCAATTTATATTATTTTCTCATGATGTTTGTGAGATAGGAGATATCTGACCTTCTTGACTCTGTGATGCTGGTGTTTCAATAATTTGTTTCTTCTAGTTGCCTTCTCACTTCTTCGTTTTATTGATAAAATTGGGCTATGACGCGTTGAGATTGCTTTAGTTGTTTCACTTCCTGAGTATTTTCATTTTCCTCACCTAACTCCACCTTCTTTTCATCAATTACCTAGTTTTCACATTCAACAAGCTCTAGCTGAATTGTGGGTATGGGAAATCTCCTGGCAGATGACCTGGTTCGCAGTTTACTGGGAGCTTGGATCTCCTCAGTTTATCACTAAATCTTGACCTGCTTCTCTTCTGGGATGTCATAGGACCTGGTGTGCGGTTTTGGGAGATTGGGTCTCCTCATTTTTATCACTAAATCTTGACTTGCTTCTCTTCTGGGATGTTGGTTGACTGAGTGACAAGTCTTCCATCTCTTTCCCTTTTCTTCTTTCATTAACATATCCTCTTCTCACCTCTGAACTATGAAGTGTTGATTTCTCAACAGATAGAGGAATGTCTTCTTTAGGGTCTCTCCAAATGTTAGCCGAAATCAGAAAGGAATTCTGGTGCTTGTTCAAATTTCTCAGCTCTTCAACCACCAACATCTTAATTAATGAAAAATGGAATAATTTGTTCTCTGACTGATCAACTTTGGCCTGGACACTGTCTGCCATCTTTCCTAGGCTTCGACACAAGAAGAAAGGTAAGTTTAAGGTATTTCTCCCTGTGAAATTCATCAGTAACCTGATGTGGTATGGATGCACCTTGTCGAATCTTCCCTCGTAGGTGAAGTATTTCCTGATTATCTTCAGAAGTTTCTCAAAAGGTTCTTGGAGATACTCACTAGGAATGTCGGCTCCAACTTTTCGATTTCGATATTCAGGATTGATGAAATCCATATAACATGAAGTGTCTAAAGGCATACTTTTAAACCATGTAAATGTAAAAATTAAGTAAATGTAAAAAGTTAATTAACATGTAAATGTTAAAAATTAAGTAATCTTGATGGTATTTGTATAAGTATACTTCGTGGCAATTGAAAACTTGGCTTGGTAGTTTCTTAATCCTAAAAAGTAAATGTGAAAAAGTAAAAAAGTAAACGAATGCATTTATAAGTGCGAGGAAGTTATCAAGATTAAATCTCATGCATTAATTTGAGTGTAAGATGAAGAATATGCCAGCATCTTTAATTGTTGACCATAAAATTGAAATTTGTAATTAAAAGATGGATTAAACCATCGATTCGAATAGGGGAGACACCTATGGCGTGATGATGGTCGTGTACATATTATCTTATCTTTCATTTATCTGAATGTGTGTCACACTGCAAATTCAGCTTGTGGATCCCACACACAAAGAGATGGTCCTCACGAGGTTGATGGTGGGCCACCTGGCATCGACTAAAAGAGAAAGAATCGTTCTGCTGCATTTGGTGTACCTAGTTTTCTTTTTCTCTTAATTCCAGAGTTCACGTTGACCCCGTGCACCAAGAAGAATATCATAATGGTCGGCCACATCACGTTAAAAGAGAAAAGAGAGTTGAAAAAACAATGTTGGGTGCTTCCACTTTAGCGAAAGGGTCGATTACTCTATCTTTGATGACCTGGAATTCGACGTCTCGTATGGCATATTTTGAGTTTGAGAACGTATTTTGCATGTAATCATAACAATGACACGTTAACATAGACAAATATATAAAAATCCAAACGATAGATTTGACACTTAATAATTTAAGTGATCCGTAATAAAATTTTAATAGGTTGTAGGTGAAAATATATTTCCCTGGATTTTGGTGAAAAAGATCAAAAAGTTGAATATTTACACAACACCTAAACTTATATGATCAAAAATAAATAATGATTTATCTAACAATTTAAGTTGCCCATCATAAATTTTAGTAAGTTATAGGTGCCATGCAGTTTACACGCAAGGAGGGTTTAACTTATATGATCAAAAAGAAATAATGCCTCATAATACAATGAGACAATCTTGATTTGATGACATAATACAGCTAGAGAGTCTTGATTTGATGATTTGGTTACATATCTTATTTGTGAGTGTTTTTAATAGGTTGTATGCAGCACAATTTAACACCATACCGAGTAATAGGGAGCCTTTGGAGCGATAAATTACAATGGGATGTTGTTGGTGTTAATTAATGAAGTTGAATGGTGATGGTAAAATTAAATAAGGGTGGACTTTGGAGTGTGTTTTTGGTAGATAGCATGCTAAACCGTTCATTCTAGTTTTAATCACATTAACCAGTTCTTCTTCGATTCCCAAGTGAATTCAATTCCCATGTTAGTGCAGTGTGCAAATTATACAGTGGTATGCTATCCCTCAATATATGCCCTCACCTTTTCTTTGTGCAAATAGTTGCCTCAAATTCCAACAAATTTGTGATTGTGCTCCATTTCAATTTTGGGCAATAGAGAACGTATTTATGGTGAGTGCTCTTTTTATAATTTTAATTGGAGTTCCAAATTGGAGTTATTGTTTTCGCACAGTTCTACCAATGAATCATCTGACTTGTTTTCATATGAACATGGAAGGCCCTTAAAAAGGTGTTTCCTCTCAACATTTTTCTCTAAATGCCTCGTATCCGACCAGAAGACACAGAGGAATGAGGTAATGTCCTTGTATCAAAGGTTGAAAGCATTGTCCCATCCCCTTAGACACTGACCCAACTTCTCGGCATCAAAGATACAACTGGTACACCTTGCCTTGCTTTCCCTTGGCATTTCTCATTTCAACATTAGTTGGATGAATCAAACTTTGTTTATTTATTATTTATTTATTGTTTACTTAGCATGGAATATAATTTCTATATTCATATAAACTCAAGTGTTACCTCACAAGAATCAAATTTATTTTATTTGCAGTGAGGTGTTTTAGATCATGTGTAACAGTTAGGATTATTTGTTTTGATATTTCACTACTACTATTTTATAGTATTTGTTTTGATAATATAATTTATATCACATAAATTAGCATGTTTATTATTATGAATGTGTTTTTTTTAATTGTTGAAAACTGTGTAGTCAAAATTTAGAAAAGATGGAAAATTGAGAGGGTAAAATTTCCCTATAACAACATACAAAAATTAGACACCCATAATTTTTCTCAAAACCTTAAATGACAGGCATGAAAAACAAACAACCATCATCAAATTTTCATTTGACAGGCAAAATATATTTGAAATTCCAGGCCCGATGGCCCTTAACTCTTCCTTTGACTTTTTGCTTTGGGTGAGCAGGGAGGAAATAAAGGAGAGGGGGGTTTTCTCGAGAGGAATATTTGCATATGATGGGATATCTCCTTCGATTTCAGGGATGCCATTTTCCGAGGGTGTCTCTTTAACATTCTCTTCATCTTCATTGAGGATCTTTTGCAATTTCTTCTAGATTGTGGGTCACTAATAGTGGTTTTTCATCCTCCTTATCATTGCTTGGGTTTAAATTTTCAAAAATATTTGTTTGATTAGAGTAGGAGATTTGTTTTGGCTTCATTGGGGTGAGTGTTGTCTTTTCTTCTCCCTATTCTCTATTTTCATTTGCATTATTTCTTTGATTTAGATTGAGTTTGAGGAGTAGGCCGCCCCTGCTTATAGTGCTTAGCAAAATGACCAAATTCATGGCACTTATTGCACCTATGGAGATACTTATAATCTAACCCCTAAATATGACACCAATCACTATATTTAACCTAATTTCCTCTGGAAGACCTTTCTCAAGGTTCACTTTTGCATAGATTCGTGCACATCTGTTAACATTTTTTTGGCGTTGCCTTATCAATAAACTTGTCGATGTTGTTTACTATCACCTGGAATGTTGGATGATCCCAAAAAATGAGCAACAAATGAAAGTGATGGACGAACATTGGGTTTGCTATAGAGATGTCTCTTTTCATGGTTCAGTGCTAAAAAGGAGGGTCGATTTTTTACTATCAAATCATAATCTTCCTTCATTTAGAACATGAAAGTAATGTATCATCTATAGTAGATAGAAGTTTACAACACCCTTCATCAAAGGGGCCTAATATTCCAATAGGGAGAGTTCAATAACCTTATGACTTGGCCATTGCCCGATGAACTTCCCCGCTAGGTATTTCTCTGCTCTAGTGGGGTGGATGAGTAATGGAGCAGCTAATTGAGAGGACGACTCAAATTAGATTGAAAGAAAGACTCATATTATGAAAAACAAAGTAAGAGTGTTGTGCAATGAAAGCATAATTAAATAATTACAATCCCATCTTCCCCAAGTACTCACATGATGAGCATCTCCATGTGTATACTTTATGGACTTTCCGATATTTGGATTAACATGCGTATATTTTTATTTAGTATGTGTTTTAGTTAGTAGTGCATTGCAAGACATAATGTTACCTGTTATATTTATTGGATTATCATGGCACCTATTATCATCTTGATCAAAATTTTAGTGATTGATATGATAATAAATGGAAATAAAATTCATTCTAATTAAATTTTTAATATTTATTTTTCAAAAATATGGTTAAAATTTTGCATCTTAATGTTGAGGTAAACATCAAACCTCTCAACATCAAACCATGTTTTCCAAAAAGTATGGATAAGAATTTGCATCTTAACTTTGAAGTAAACATCAAACCATTTAAATGAGCAAAATATATATTTATAGGAAAAATGTGAATTATTTTTTATTAATATATTCATGAAATTTTGAAAAAATGATTTTTATGATTTAATATTAATTTTTAAAAATTCTAAAATTTAATATTAATTTTTATTTAAATTTATAAATTTTAAAAAGAAAAGAAAATAATCATTTAATAATTTAATAATACATGGTATTGAAAATGAAATGAAATTATTAATTTCTTATTCTTAAAATTGTTTAAGATCTTTTAAGAATATTTTTATGTGAAATATAACAAAATCAATCTTATATATGTATTTTAGATATTTATATTTATGTATGAGTTAGATAGAGTTGGGTAAATTAGAAGTAGGCTTTTAAGAAAGTTGATAACTAAAGATAGAAGAGAGAATTTATCTATGTTGTTTTTAATTAAAGAGATTTATTAAATAATATTTTACAATTTTCTTTGGAAAAAGTGAAAAGTGTTACAAATATAAAATCCTTAGATGACTTAAATGTAGAATTTTAGATTTTCAAAGTAGATAATATAGATTTAAGTTTTAAAAATATATGATAATGAAGGTTTAGGGGATAAATTATCTTTTTTTTTTTTATGGAAATCATTTTTATAACATTAATTTAAAAGAAGAATATGATATAAAAACTATCTAATGATTTGTTTTTATAATATCAATTAAAGAATCATTGCACTGCTCACTTACTAGAGTTATTGATTTCCTGTCATATCTTATTTCTAGGAAGCAAATGGGTTTTGTTTAAAGAACAAAATAATTTTTATTTGTCACAATTTTGTGGAAATCTTCCATATACTAAAGTGTATAGGAAGTTAACTATGCTTATAGAATTAGATATATAAAGAGCACATTAGAATTAGATAGAATTAGATATGATTTTGTTTTGGGATATTTTTATTATAACGTTAGAGGCAAAAAGTATTAGAGTTTATGTTACTTTATTTTAATTAATATAAAATTGATTAAATTTCTTGTAAAATCAAGGAGTTTCACGAGGTTGTCCAATTTCCTCATTTCTATATATCTTAGTTTCTAAAACTCTAACTTGTCTTCTAGCTTGCTTGAGTAAATATTCCTAAAGGTTCACAAGTATTAATTGGTATCAAATTTAGCCATTGATTATTTATGAAAGTCATTATTATGCTCGAAAAGATATTGGACAAATTTTAAAGGATACCTCATCTTATGACTCGTCATTTAAGAAGCCATAGTTTGAGAGGAGATGCCGATAAGGCAACAATATGCCAAGTTATTGCTAGTATGCCATTGGAAACTAGAGGTCGAGTTAATATGTCTTGAAGATGCTAGGAAGTTAAAGTTTGCAAAGGAACTAATGAGCCACAAGGTTACCTTAAGGAGTGTTGGTGGTCAATCCCACAAGATGAGGAGATTCATTAGATGTTAGAGGAAAAGAGGTTGAGAAGACAACAATGCCATGGAAATACATGGACAAGGAACCAGATTGATAAATGGAATGATGTGGTGGGTATAAAGATGAACAAACATTAGGATGGTTATGGAGCAATTAGAGTAGTGACCATAGTTAGAAGAGGAAGAGTCATCAAATGAATTGTTACATCAGTTGGAAGGATCGAGGATAAATAAAAAATGTTTATAAGAGATTGATACTAAAACATAAGATGTAATAACCATACTTACTTTTAAGAAGATGAGAGCCCATCATTGGTCAGGGAGAGTAGGAATGATAGAGCACTAATACTATCCTTCATTGCAATTCTATTTTGTAACCCTAAATAAGCATGAGTATTTACTTATTTATTATATTATATTATATTTATTAGTTTTTCATAGGACTATATTGAACAATGTGAGGACTATGTGAATGTTTTATCACTTCAATGAGAGTACCATGAGCTCCGGGCTTTCACAGAGGTTCCTTAAATTGTGGAGTGATAATATATGAGTTCACATAGTTGTGAATGTTTCTAAATGAATTAAGTTCTATGTAATAATATGGAGAATCCTGAAATTAGAAATAAATCTTTACGTGAAGAGAGGATGGTATTTATGAGAATTCCGAGTACATAAAAAAAAAAAGGGAAAAAATAATCAAAATCATTGAGTGAAAGGCAAGAGATCTCAATGAAGGCCCCACCCTAGGTATAATTGTTTTTCGTGTGTTGGTTTACACTAACCAAGTGCTATACCCATTCTTCCATAGCTACGGAGGTTTGTGTCAAGGCTACCCGCTCTCACCGCTTCTTTTTATCCTAGTTATGGAAGGCCTGAGCTTACTTCTCAAACAAGGCTAGACCCAAGGGACTTTGACATGGGTAAAAGTTACTAGGCTAATCAAGATTCTACATCTCTTTTTTGTAGATGATGTATTGATCCTGACCAATGACTCCTTACTCGAATGGCGAGAAATTAAAAACATTCTTCAAGTCTTTAGCAAAGCCTCAGGACTGCATATCAATTGGTCTAAGTCTACTTTTCATTATTCAAACCTTTATGAACCTTCTCTGAACTAGCTCAAAGCCCTCTTCCCCCATTCTTTTATTAGTCTGTCCAAAGGCTTCAATTACCTGGGATATTTTATTAAGGCAGATTCATACAAGATTTTTGACTAAAACTGGCTCCTGACGAAAGTGGAAAGGAAGATTGGAAACTGGTGCCACCGCTGGCTCTCCCTCGGTGGGCGATATACTCTTTTAAAAACTGTCCTGGAAGGCCAACTTGTTTATTGGATGGCACTGACAGCCCTCCCTATGACTGTGCTCAATATGCTTCGTAAACTCTCTTTCAACTTCCTTTGGTCGGGTTGCACCTCATCTCATCGCCCCCACCTCTGTAGCTGGGACACTCTTGCAATGCCAAAACAAAAAGGAGGTTGGGGCCTTAGGAACATTCTCTTCTTTAACTTATCTCTAGCCGCAAATACTCTTTGGAGAGTTTTAACTTCTACTGGGATTTGGCACTCTGTCATTTTGAACAAATACTTGCCTCATATCTCTGCTACAGCTTGGCTTAGATCGCCCCTACCCTTCCCAGCTCTACCTCTTCTACCTGGAGCAATCTGGCCCGGTCGGCTCCACTTCTTTCCCACTGGCTCTCCTGGAACCGGGGGACTGGACACTCTATCCACCTTGGTCAAGACTGCATCCTGGGCTTGGGCGATAATTCCTTTTTAACAGCTCAACTACTTACACGCCTCCATTCCTCACAATTATTTTTCCTCTTCCAAGTAAAAAACTTGACTGGTTCAGATTCGATCTCTCACTGTTGGCGCACTGCTGAAGATATCGGCCTCACTGGTGCTCTCAGGGATGAATGGTTTTCCTATACATATGCCCTATCGACGGCCGATATAAATCTTATTGAGAGGGAGGACGTCCCGATTTGGATTGGTGGAGACTCCACGGGCCACACTACTGTTTCAAACCTCTATTCTGCCATCACCAATCAACAGTGGCCACTCTCTACTGCAAACTGGAGAAAAAAATTCTGGCATTGGAACATTCCGTTGAAGATCAAGCTCTTCACCTGGCTCTGCATAGAAAACAAATTAAACGCCTAGGATATTCTCTGCAGAAAGGGCATAATCGGTCCAAGTTTTTGCCATCTATGCCGCGAGGAGGAAGAATCAGCCCTCCATATCTTCGTTAGCTGCACCTTTACATAAAAGGTCTGGGATCGAATCTTTGGGGTTCTTCACCTTCATACAATTTGGGACGGTTTTACCCTACAGGACTGCTATAAAAACTGGAGCATCAATCAAAACACTCATCGCTCGCTGCCTTCTTTCATCTCTTGGTTCGTTTGGCTGGAGCGCAACATTTCCATCTTCAACAACGCGATCCCCTCTTTTTCAGCTGTAGCACATAAAACCCTGGGTTTATACACTACTAGGCACACTTTACATCGGAGAAAAAAATCAATAAAACCAAAGCATGAGACAACTCCCACCGAGGGTCTGCCAACAGGTTGTTCGATGGGGCTGCTTAGTCGGATGGATATAACTGTGGCGCTGGCGGCTTTATAAAGATCACTGACAATTCACACCTCTGTTGGACTCTTAATTGTGGTCCAGGCACCAATACAAAAGCAAAATTGTTGGGGGCTTGGGCTTCTCTCCTCCCAGCCATGAGGTTGCATATCATGGGTTTTCAACTTTTTGGGGACTCCAAAGTAGTGATTAACTCGTTAAATTCAAAAGGGCAACTTCAAGTATCCTCTCTTATTGGCTGGATGGATAGAACTCGCAAACTTCAACACAAGTTCCAACATATTACCTTTCTCCACACTCCACGTGAAAACAACAAAAAAGCAGACACCCTCTCCAAGACTGCCCTTCAAAAACAAGCAGATTTACTTTCATATAATCATTGTCTTGAAAATCATGAAGGCCCAACCATAAATATAAACTACTTTTAGCTTACCATAGTTTTCGGATCCATGCCAGACTCTATCTCTCTTTAAATATCATTCTTTGTTCCTGCAGTTGTATCTTTGCATGAGATTGAGTTGTTTTGGGTTCACTGATCACTGGCCTCTTTTCGAGGTACAGATCAAAGCCATTTACTGGCGACCATCGTATGGGTGTTTTGTATGATGACATTTTCAGTTATGTAAACTAAAATTATATTATAAATATAATGGTGCAATTTAAATTATATTATAAATATAATGGTGCAATTTTTTCTGCTGGAAAAAAAAAACTAAGTGCTATAGGTTATGAAAAGGTATAGAAGTGGGTCCAAACCCATAAAATCTAGAAGCAAGAACTCTTACATTGATGAGCTTGCATATATAATGTAGTATTCTTGGGGTTTTCATTTTATTCCATGTTTTTCTAGATTTTCAATGGTGACAAGGGCTTGATGTTTTTGATCATATCACTCTCATTTATTGGAGTTAAGGTTTGAAATTTGAATATACTATAGGGGACACCTTCCTCTACCTTTACACCAAATTTTATAAAAAAATTAAAAGTTTAAGCACGTGTATATGTTTGAAGCCAACACATAAATTTACAATTTCCATATTTTTATAGTAACAAGGGTTTAGTATTTTGACCAGTGTGGCTTCAATTCAATTCTTGGAGTTGGAGTTTAAAATTTCCACAGTAACATGGGTTTAGTATTTTCAAGAGTGTGGGTTCAGGGATCAGGAAATCTGATTTCCTGGAGCTAGGGAGCCAAAGAAGTTCTATTCCTAGTTGGTTGGGAGGAAACAGTTTCACGCAGTTTCAGTTTCAGTTTTTAGTAGCAGATTGTGTTTCAACAACTCAAAAACAGTTTCACGCAGTTTCAATTTCAGTTTTTAGTAGCAGACTGTTTCAAGAACTCAAAGGTCAACATCTTCAAGAGGTATTTCACTAGTTTTATGTGTTGTTGTTAATTAAATTATAAATGTTCATATTTTATTGTAATATGAAAAATAAAAATTTAATTGCTATAAATTGTTGTCATCTTAATTTACTATGTATCAGGTTAATATTTTTTTATTTACTTTTAGCAATAAAGCTCACGGTTGAGATTTACAAATGATATTAAAACCAAGTTTCAAAACTTGGACTGTAGGGCCTACTCAACCTTAAGATTAAAGATTGAAAACCAGAAATATTAAAGGAAGTACGCAGAGAAATCCAAGAAGAAAAAGGAGAAAAGCACTCATAATATATTCCAATCTCTATCCCTCTTATCCCTTTTGTTCCAGCCACTTAACCTGTTCAGCGAAAGAAGAAAGAACCCTTACCTGCATAGTACAAATGAAATTAATATATATATATATATATATATATATATATATAAAATGGTTAGATGACAAAAACTCCATAGCATAACTGAGGATTAGGAAAAGTGATGAAAACATACATATATTCAAGACCAATTTCTTTTGTCTTTTCTAAGTAATACAGAAAATGTTTTTTGATTTATCTATTTTCTTTCTTCAGATATAAATATAAATCTCTTATTAAAAAAGTAGAAAAAAAATATCGGGCTTATCAATCATCGAGCCCTTTAACCAAAGCCACAGCATATATCAACACAAGTCAACGCCCAACGCGCCAAGCCCACGAGGAGGAATGAACCCACGGGTCATTCACATTGCACTATAGGGCTTATGACCTTCGAGCCCCTTTTTCCAAGCATATAACTAAGAGCCTACCCACCAAGTGTCAAGCACCTAATTCCAAGTCACAAGATAGCCCACACAAGGCGCCAAATATTGGGATTATATAAACCATTGAACCCAGTTTTAAGCATAGAACCGAGAGTTGGATATCAAATAGAGACTAAGTGTCAAGCGCTGTTACAGAGCATTGCGCTACGCCTCATTTTGAAAATGTACAGAGCATTGTTACAGTTATCATACCTTGAATAAAAAACTTGGGGTAAGATCCACCCTGGAGGGGGTGGAGAGCCTTAACCGTGTGTAATAAGAAAGTCCGAAGACTGTTCCCGTCCTTGACGAGGGAGATTCCCACCATCTCTCCTAAAATCCTTGGAAAGATCAACTCTGGTGGAGTTCATGGCAGCGGGTGGAAATAACAGGGATGTGCAATGAGGGCTATAGGCTTTGGAAACCTCGCAAAACCTTGTGAAACCCCGCGACAGTAGTTCGTTGCACAACGTCCTTGTGAAACCCCGCAACAGTAGTTCGTTGCTTGCTGCTCCTCTTTTATGGTCAGAAAGATCCTTGTAAAATAGGCGGAATGTATATAGAAACCCTAATTCGTCCCCGACATAACTCGCGGTTACTGCGGCTGCTGATTTCTCATGATGGGAAGGGTTGCAACCTTGGGTTGCCCTCTCATGGCCATGGAAAACTTATTAGCATCAGAGTGGTGATTATTGCCCAATATTCCGCCTCTATTGTCTTCGCCCGCGTGCAATACTGCGCCACCGCCTTGTTGTTGCCCATGTACAGAAGGCCCGGTTGGAATGGGGGCCAATTTGGGAGTAGAAGCCACAGGGGGCGACTAGGGAGGGATAGGGGTTGATTGAGCTCTCCACAGTGCCGGAAGCGTATGAGGAGCATATCGGGGATCCGTTCCAATCGGAGCAACAACAGCTGCCATTGTCATCCAAACGAAAGAACCTAAATACTCTAAATTGTTCAAAATTTTCACCTTCAACAGAACTGGGAGACCCAAAAACAAAACTCGTTTCCAGTTGATCGAGAGTCACAGAAACTCTATCGGGTTTGACAAACGACTCTTTTAGTTAAGAAAGAGCCACCCAGGAAGCCACGACTTCGCCCTTTGGGAGACCATCCATGAGCCAGAGTCGCGCCCTTTGGGCGTTTACGGGTAAGTATTCTAGCCCTAATTTTTTTTTATGTATATATATATTATTTTTTTTTATGTTGGCGGAATCGGTAACAGGGTATATTATTCCGACATGCCCCTTTCGCAGGCACGGGTAAGTCGGGGGATTTGAACTTGAAACTTTATCGTACATAACACGCTATATCACGGCACTTGCCAATTGAGCTGCCCCCCGGGGGCTGTATATATATATATTTTTAGTATATGTAAATATTGTTTTTGTTTTTTTAAATTTAAATTTAAAATTTTATAATTTTTTTTATTTTATTTTATATATATTTAATTTAAAATACTAATTTAAAAATTATTTAAATTAATATTTTAAATTTTTGAATCATATATAATATATCATTATCTCCCTTTTGTTCTATGTAGTAGGATGAATTTCACCATCTCATTTTTACAAAAGACAACGTAGAAAATTGTGTGAGTATCACAACATTTTTATTGTTGTAGAAGATTAGGTTAGCTTATTGTCTTCCTTTTGTTTTATGTAATCGGATGAAGTTCATCTTAAACTAAACTTATGATAAAATGATCTCTATTGATAAAATATGC
>ML778440.1:381402-392592 GCA_009831015.1 Picea engelmannii | reverse complement strand
TCTTCATAACAAACATCTGATAGAAACCTGCACAGAAACAATGTTATGATATAAACTGAATCATCTGGGCCAATCTTTCACTCACATCTGTGAGCTCTGAAAGAATATATTCCCTCAGAGTAGAATAATGAGATATCTGGACTATTCTTCTCAAGCAAGGAAGAATAATTGTCCTGTCTTTTGGACCATTCCCCACCCTGGGCCATTCTTCCTACACTAATCAAAGTGCACCCTAGAGAGAATGTATAACCCTAAGGAATGCTGAGCCTGGACCATTCCCCACCCTGGGCCATTCCTCCTACACTAATCAAAGTACACCCTGGAGAGAATGTATAAACCCTAAGGAATGTCTGTCCCTGATTGCTGAGCCTGGACCATTCCCCACCCCGGGCCATTCCTCCTACACTAATCAAAGTGCACCCTGGAGAGAATGTATAAACCCTAAGGAATGATTGTCCGGACCATTTCCTTTGTAAACCACAAGAGGAAAAGACTATCCTACATCAACCTCCAAAACAAACCATTCATCACGTTAACCACAATGAGAAATCGTTGTCCAGCGAGGCGGACCAGTCTTCTTGAGTAACCCTCAAGAAGAGAGACTTATGTAGACCACTCCCCATGTTAACCAAAATGGGAAGTCACTATCTATGATACATCAGAAATCATACTACTTCCCATGTTAACCATAATGGGAAGTCATTGTCCGTTAGAAATCTCAATCCACTTTCCGAACAGGAAAGCAACTGTCCAAGATGGACTATTTTTCAATGAATGTTTTCAATAATATTTTCAGTGCTCCCTCCCAACCTGGGAGTTATTTCTTCCTTTTTCAATAAGGAAGTTGTTTCCACGAGCTCCATCTTGAGTATGCAAATGCTTTTCCAAAATGTCTACTTATCTGCTCATCTGTGGAGATATGTATTGGAGAACCATTTTCTCCTTTCTGGACTTCATCATGGATAATGTAATGCTTGATTTCAAAATGTATTTTAGTCTAGAACACTGTGAAGGCTTCATGTAGATCTGAACAATAGAGTATATCATTGTTGGAAAACTGGAACATATCCATGTGGCACTTCTTCTGTCATCATGATATCTGATCTACTAAGTAGTCATCTTGATGTTATAGGAAATCTTCACCACGCTTCTACTGTGCACTGGAGGTTCTCCACCAAGTTATCTTCTTTTATCTGTATACAAGAGTCTCTTTCTAGTATGCCTCAAAGTCTTAAGATTGCTCTTCATACGCTCTTTATTCAATTTCTCTGGAAAACATTCTTTGCATTCATCTGATGTAGAACTCCAACTCATGGATGTTGTGAATGATATAATGACTGATGTAGAGATAAGTTTGGTTTACTGGAACAAGTAATCATCATAGTCTTCTCCCTCCATATGGGATAACCTATGGTTCTAGATCTCGCAATGATTTCATTCATAAGTCTTCCACACACTGTTCTTCATCACGAATTTCAGTTCTTATGCTTGATTGCTTTTAGTGAGTTCATATCAGGCTGGTAATCTTGTGATTCTTGATACAATGACTGGTTGTTCTAGTTTCTCTTTCTTTCTTGGAATCCTCATGTTCTTCTTCATGTTTTTCTTTATCTCTTGGGTCCATGGAGTTTCTTATAGATTCCATGCCCTAGAGATTCCATTTCTTCCTTTCATCATAGGATCACGGATCTGGATGGACAACCAGGAATACTTTAAGGCTTCTCTTCGAAGAAGTCTTCTTCTGTGGTTTAATTGAACATGTACTGTCTTTCATAGCTGCTACCATGGATATATATATTTCATCATCTTCAATGGATCATAGGATTAGCTCCCTCCTAATCCTTGCTTCATGTATAAGTGCATATAAGCAGCTCCCTCCATCTAACAGAGTCCATGCTTCCATCTGCATCCTTATTGTCTTCTACAATATATAATTGGCTCTCTTGTCTAACAGAGTCCACGCTTCCATCTTGTTGTTTTCTACAAAACGTCATAAGTCTTTTTCCAATTTCCTCTCAATTGCTGACTTCTTTCTGTCTTTGCTTCTTCTAAGTCTCTTCATGATTGATTCAACTTATCTTGCAATAGCTTCCACATGATTTGTATTTCATTCTTTCATGTGTATTATCTAATGATATCTATTTCCATCTTGTTTGTTCTTCCATAGGTATAGTTCTTCTTGGAACATATTATCTTCCAAGAAATAGATATACAAGATATGTACAGAGACGATGCAGACAAGATATGTACAAGAAATAAGAAGGGCGTTGTTACCTTTTAGAAGAAGAAGTCTCTTCTATCTTGCTTAGTCTTTTTTGTAGGTTCCTTTTCTTCGAAAATTGATGCTTTGTGTTTCTCCTTCCTTTTCTTTAGCTCGGGACAATGATTCTTGTAGTGACCATACTTTCGATAGTTGAAGCATTGTACTTCTAAAATGTCTTTCTGTTGATTTGACTTCCTCCTTGAGCCAAACTTTCTTTTGTTCCTGAAGTTCTTGAATCTTGCTGTGAAGGCTTGATCATCGTACTTCCTTTGGGGTTTCTCTTTTGCATTGATCCTTGATTCTTCTTGAGCACAACAAGTCCAAAGTTCTTCAAATGTCGGATACTCCTTCCTTGTGTTCATGCTTGCGGNAAATGCATCCCACGTCTTGGGAAGACCATTGAGTACTATGTTCACCAATTCCTTCTCTGAAGTGATCTCTTCAATAGCTTGTAGTTGATGTCTTAACTGGGAGATCCTTACAAAGTATGATGTTATGTTGTCATCATCTTTCATCTTCATGTCACAGAGCTCATTCTTCAGACTCATAACTTGTCCAATGTTTCTTACTGAGAAGAGATTTGTTAGGGCATCTGACATCTTCTTCGATGAGTCAAGATGGGAGATGTAGGGTATCAAGTGGTCTTTTATATAATCCACTATGATACTCATGGCATTGATGTCAACATCTTTGAGCTTCTCCATAGCTGCAACGTTCTACAATTCCTTCTCTTTTCCTTCTTCAAACTCTGGTTTCATGATATTTCCTTTCACGATATCCAGTACTTTATTCTTGGCAAGGATGAGGTCAATCCTTGTCTTCCACGCTCTAAAGTTAGAGGCTCCATCTAACTTGTTCTCAGACTTCATAGAGTTAGTCATGGCTTGCTTGACTTAGTCAAACCCTAGATTTGACCAGAAATTCAAACTTCACATCTTGGCTTGCTGAGAGTGTTAGGAGATGCGCTAGGCTAGAGCGCACTAATCTATCTGGAGATTAGGTCAATCCATTCACTTAAGCTGCCTCAACAAGAGGATTAGGGTTTATGCAACTGCTTCTGCTAGTAACCTTAGCAGCAGTGTCTTGGAAGCTGCTTCTGCTAGTAACCCTAGCAACAGTTCCTCAGCGAGCTCAATATCCTAGCGACTATGTTTCCTTCCAGCATTTAGACTGAATGAAGGAGGTGTGGTCCCATAACCTGTTAAAATATGAAATATGTGTGCTCGTTTTACCATTGACAATACCCTTGTCACCCAACCATAGGCCAAAGCCACCCTTCGAGCACCTTAACCTTGACTGAGAATTACTCCAGTAGCAAACCCTAGGCTAGATAGCCAAACAAGGTGTAGCACATCTTCCTCCAAGGATAGCGCACCAACAATAGTTGATTAGATAGTCCAAACCCTAGCCAAGAGATAGTCCAAGCCAATACTGAAAACTAGTTGCTGTAGCAGCTGCACTTGCAGCTCTCCTCCACACGTGCACACCAAACTGGGAACTGCAGTGTGCACCAGTTGCTGCTCTGCAATTCTGAGATGTGTCAAATGAGAACTGGCTCCATGTATTTATAGTGGTTCTGCCAGATTTGTTGGGGCCAATTTCTCCTTCTGGGTACATGTTTGTTCAGTATATTATTATTATTTCTGGTTGACTTCTTCTCTTGGAGGCTAATCACCCAATATAAATTATCTTCTTGAGCCGACAAGACTTCTAGGGTTATTAGCCAACTCATTAGGGTTTTCTCTTGCTTTCCAAAGTCTTATATTCTCGTCAGGTTTACACGTGGAGGTAAATACCTCCCGCAACTACCATAATATTAACAGGAACCAAGGTGTTCTTCAACAATTATGTCTTCTTCTCCGGTGAACTTGGGCATGTATTTTAGGTAATCTCTAGCAGGGAGAGCATCTAAAGGCTAAGGTAAAATGAGAGGAGCATATCTGGCAGCTACTATAGTGTCCATTCTATTTCTGGGTGGATTAGCTCCTGCCATTGGAGTGTGAACAGGAGGAGAACTAGGAGGAGATGGGGTTTGAATAGGGGAGACTGGAACTGAACTTCCGGGAGGAAAGGGAAACAACGGAGGATTTGGATAAAAGGTCATAGGGCTTGAGGGAGAAAAGGCTTCTCTTTCTGTAAAACTAGTAACTCTAACAGGAGGAGGGGTTGTAAATCCCGGAGTGGGAAAATCTTCTGAAGTCTTGGGCCTAAACCACAGTAAAACTTCAGGGGAAAAAGGAGTGACAAGGATTTCTCCCTCCAATCCAAGCCCAAGAAGGGAGAATTCAACAAGAACACTCCCAAACTTTAAACTTCGGGAAACTCCAACAGATGGTATAATAGGAAAATGAGAAGTAGATATTGGAGTTTCTACAGGAGGACAGTGAAAATCATCAGAAATACCTGGTTTAGTAGTAGAAGTACCTTTCCCTTTCTAATAATTTTGTGTGGATCAACTTCAGGCGTAGTTAGAGGTAGTTGTGGATGAGACCGTGTGTGTCTACCTTTCGGATCCAGCTGAAACAATGGGGTCAGACTAGTGGAGTCATCACAATGGAGTCGCCAGGTGCACAGTAGCAATCTCAATGGTTTTGGTATCTGACGCACCATCAGAATCAAAAGATCATTGTCGTTCAATCCCAGGGAAAATATTCAACTTCGTCCCTGGCAACGACACCAGAAATGTTAGCACTAGAAGTCACCTCTGGATTGCAGCAAAGGTAAGCCTAGTACCCATCAGTTTTATATGTCACAATGAATGAATAAGGGTGGTCGAATGGGTGCAGACCCAAGAGAATATCACTTTAACTCAGAATCCCGAACCAGGCAAAGCATAAGCAAGTGAGGTCTTGATCTAACTTCCGTCAGTAAGTTGAGTTTAAAATGAGCAGAGGGAAGACTTGGTGAGAATGGTAAATAAGACTGCTATGGGCTTCAGGCCTTCCAACAGTTTGGAGAAGAAATACAAGACACTAAAATGTGCCTAGATAACATAATTACATCAACACAGTGATCAAACCTACATCACAATGCTACTGTAACATCTCGACTGGATCCTCCAATTCCGAGCTACTCAGTGTAAGAAGGAAATAAGACAACACAAGAAACTGATTAAAACTGGTGATAATATTGTAGTGATCAAACCTTCATCACAACAACACAACCACCCTCGACTGGATCCTCCAATTCCGATTGTCTTAGCACAGTGTTTACAAAGAGATGGAAAGAAGTTGACTTTCATTAAACAAGAAGTCTCAAATGAAAATGCATAACCAGAAGAACTAGTTCTTCATCAAAACTTTACAATATGGGAGCCTAGGTCAACCATACCCCTAACAAAATGGAAAAAATGCCTACATATACTCAGAACTGGCTCTGACGCCTGAAACACAATCATGTCATGCATTCAAGGCTTTGCATTGATGAGTCTCTCTGTCAGGCTGCTCATGCATACATTGGTCAGACTGTCCATGCAGTCTTCTATTAGATGTGATCTCTATCAGTTCGGACAAACAACCTGCCTATGCGTTTTGTCCCTTTCTGGCCTTCTATTTATGGAAGGAGAGGATGTCTCACCCATCTTCCATGTTTACATTAACTGCTTCATCGGGATCTGAGTGAGCAGAGCCAATGCCTGTTCTTAAAGATGTGGCGGCCTTTCCTTCACCATCTACGCTTTGTTGGATGCATGCGGGGAAGACAGACATGCGAATGTGGATGCTGACGAGGAGGAATGGGCAAGGCGATTGATACAGGTTCAGTAGGATATGACACATGCTCGAAGACCAGATGGAAGGATGAGGTGGTGTTGTGGTGAGGAAAGAGGGTGTGGTGGCAGAGGGAAAGTTGGGACAACCATATAGGTGGAGGTGACATGGGAGATAGATGGCGAGAGACGATAGGCGGAGGCAGAAAGGGAATGTGACATGAAGCGGGAGTGGGATACACATGGCAGACAGGGATAGAGTGAGGAGTGGTGATGACATAATGAGAGAGAGGGGACATGTGAGTGGAAGACAAGCGTCAGCGGGAGGGGAGAGTGGTAAGCGAAGGCAGTAAGTGGTCTACTCGAAGGGGGGCGTAGGTGGTTAGTGGTTTAGTGCAGGGCTGTCCAATTTCATGAGAACATGCCACGATAGTGGGGGACCTGTGCGAGGAAACTTCTTATCGAACCCCCCCCTCCTGTTAAAGGTAGAACGTTGGGGGGGGGGGGTCCGATATGGATCCTACGTAGAAGATCTGAGTGCGCAGATATCAGCTGCCCAGACCTACTCACCTCTTAATATAATACACTAGTCATAAAAACCTAGGATAAGTGGGTTTTAACCCGCTTCTTGTCATTTGATTGCCATGGTGTCCATTCTGAAGAGAAAAAGCACACCCTTACAAACATATGTGATAACACATATGAGGATTCAATTCCCTTTGATCGTTTTGACCTTTTACTTGTTTATTTGAATTACCTTTCTGGTTGTTCGAATCCTCTTCTCTAGGATAACACTCTACTTAGCTCAAGGAATCTCCTTGTCTCTTCTCCATTTTTTGTAAAGGTCACCCACGCCTCAAAATTTTGACTGAGTGCATCACCATGAGGAAAAGTATGTTTCTTAGGGAAGGCTCTATATGATGTAATACTCATCCTTATTAATTTTTCTCCCATTTATCTATTAAGCATTATATGCTTGATTAGTTTCATGTGCCTGGTAGGAGCATTAATAAAATTTCAATTGGCTACTTCATTAACCTCGGGTAGAGCTTTGATATCTTTCCTAATAGTGCTAACATAACTTTCCAAATAGTTAGGCACCTATGGTTATGGAAAAAAAATATTTCTAGGTCCAAAAGAAGGGAAGTAACAATTGTTTGCTATATTCGCTATGAGCTAACATATCATAGCAGAGTCATTGAATTCATGTGTAATCTCTTGGAGGGCTCCATGAGCTATTTTCTTCTGGTATTTCAAAACAAAATCCATTTCTTCTAGGCCCTTTGAAGGGAAAACAAAAACTTTAGAAATAACTTTTTCTATTCAAAACTGCCAGTCTTTCACTCGGTCAAACTGTAACTGAGCTTGTTGGTACTCCAGTTCCCATGCTTGAACATATTTTATGACCTTTATTATATATTTCCCTTGTGCCTATAAATGTTTTTCTCTATTATAGAATTCTCTCTCCATAATGTTCAATTCATTTTGTACCCTAAAGGCATAGTCAATGAATTGAGAAACTTGATAATTGTTGGATTTATAATATATAACCTATTCTTCTAATCTTGTTTGCTTCAATCTCATCCCTCTTTCTTTTAGCTTCAACATTTTCTTGGGTTTTTTTCCTTTCTTCTTCTTCTTCTTATAGTATGACTGTATTCTTGGTTCTTGTACTATTTCCTCGGGGTATTCAAGTATTTCAATTAACTATTTATATTGAATTACAACTGGTCTTAACTCAAGACATATCTTCCTCTTTATGCATCCCTTGGAAGCCATATATAAATTTATGCATGTTAGTAAATAAAAATTAGGGCATGTAAGGTTAATTTACAAATAAAGTTAATCGAACCATCATGTCCCTTTTAACTATTCAAATTAACCAACCTTTCAAGGTTTGAGAATAGTTACCTCTAATTGAGGTGCATGCTATTGCAGTGGGAGGATTCAACACCTCTTTTGAATGTGAATTCTCAACGTAGACTTGAAATCTCAGATCTATTGAGGGGGATGGATTCCCAATTCTCAATAGTAGGGATTAAAACCAAGGAAAGGATGAGGCCCAATAAGACTCTTCCATGCTTGGTATATAATCATCATTCAGGTTAATGGTTCGATAACTATTCAATGGGATTTAAAGGTTGTTTCAAAGTTTCTTTCCATTGTTTTTATGTTTTATAGTTTTATAAGAATTAATGCATGAAATAAATTAGTCTAATGAGTGTGAAGAAATGGATCACCTACGGTAACCTATGGAAATAGTCAATGAATACTATCTATAGCTTTTAATTCCTTAATAAATAATTCTAAGGACAACTTATTACTGCTAGATAATATTAAGGAAAAACAAACCAATTAATTCTAGAAAGGAGTAAAACTAAAACTGTAGAAATACTCATAAATAATTTCGAAGTATTTGATATACAATATAATGGAAAATAACAATAGAATAATAAAACAAATAATGTTCACTGAAAATATCCATTAAATCATTCAACCATATATGATAACTTAACAATGTTGAAATTCTTACTAGGCACCTGTGACATTAAACTAATAGTAGAGTAATCCATGATAATGAATGGATTCACATAAATTTAGAAAACCAAAATGTCTCGACGCCAAACATATTTTATAAATTAAGATTTCAAGTAATTTGCAGCTACAATCCTTACAAAATTGCGCAAAGAAAAAATATACTTTCCTAGAGGTTGATCCTTTCATTTATAGGAAAATTACATATTAAAAATAATATAAACCAAAAAATAGAAAAGCAAAAAAATCTTGCATGCCACTATGACTCTGGTTGACTGGGAAATTCAATGAGTGCGTGTTTAGCATCATATCTTTCACACTGCTCAAATTAATTCTTCACATAAACACAAGTGAGGGAATGTGTGTTGATCCATTGGTAAACCAAGACTTTCATTTTCATGCATGAAACACTTAATATATGTTTCTAATTTAAGAACTGCTGAATTTACTCTAGTTGTTGTCATAACTTCACCAATAAGATATGTTTGAACATGGTCGTGCTCTAGTGAAGTTATACATATGATGTTAGCATCTCCTTTATCATCTATCTATTTGAAATTGGCTAATACCTCTTATGTCGGCCAAAATTACTTAGGCTGAACGAAACTAGGTAGATAACTTTTAGACATGGTGTCATCTATAAAATTCAACATTTCAGGCATGCCAATCACTTATCACTAACTTGATTCTATGACACCTCAGCCAATTCTCCCCAATTTTTCATTGAATGTTTCATTCTAGCTAATCCCTCCTSAGTTAGAAGCTTGATGCCATGATCTTCTTCTTCACGGGCTTTCTAAATTTATTTGATAAAATCAATGTGATCCTATATCTTAGCTTGCTTCTCATTCCACCTCTAAGTTTCTTTATGCAATACTGACAACTATAGAGTTTCTTCTTGAAGCTCTAACACCTTGGCTATAAAATCCTTCTTAACCTGGTCATGCTTCTATCCTCATCCAAAATATCCTCTATGAATTTTGTAATAGTATCATGGGATCCTTTATGGTAATTTACTTAGTCTTTTAGGAATGCAATTTCGATCCTCGAGCTCTCTACTTCACTCTCATCATATTTGGCTCTGTCAATAGTAGAATGTGAAATTGCTACTTTGATAGAGATCAACTCACTAATTTTTTCTCTTTTAAGTTCCAGAAGAGTTTCTTCTACAGTGCATAACACAACGATATCTATATCTACCCTCATACTCTTCCTTGTTCTTTTGAAAATGGTTTATCTTCGACAATTATAGGAAATAGAATCTAAATCGACAAGTTTCTCTAGGGGATCTGGAATTGGATGGTCACCCCATGATGTAATACTTTTTAGACTTCTAGAGGTATACAATTTCTCCATTTCTAGTTATTTGCCCTTTCCAATTGCTTTCTCCTTCTCCAACTTCTAAACTTGATCAATTGCTATAGGAGAAACTTATTCAACCTGATTACTTGACTTAGAAGCATATTCCTTATCCTTATCATCCGATCTATGAACAACTTTGTTATCCTTAGTCAAATCAATGACTTCACTGGGTATCTTGGTAGACTGATGATATTATTGTTGTTTTGGTTTCTTCTTTGTTGTACTCCCAAAATTACCTTGTTTCTTTCTAGCTTCCTCTAGCAAAACCTTTATTTTTCTACTTCTTCTTCTTGTTTCTTCTTTGCTTTGAATTCTAGCTTTTCCTCATCTTGTCTTTTTTGTTCCCCAACATTATGATGTTACTATTCTTATTCTTTCTTCCTAGTCTCTTATTCTTGCTAAGCCTTCTCTTTGACCAACTTCCTTTCTAATTAATCCCTTTCTCATCGTTTCTTCTTGGTTTCTTGCAAATCCTTCTTTCTTTGTTCTACTTCAACAACCTTCCTCCTTGTTTTCAATTATTCTTGAGCGACAATTTCTTCTTGTTATATTCTCAACTCCTCTTCAATTTTCCTATAGAATTCTTCCTCTTGTTGTAGCGTCACCTTCTCATCTTGAATAACCTTAAACTCTACTTCTTCTTTCAACCTAATTTCTTCCATCCTTCTAGATTCTTCCACTTCTCTTTCAAATCTCACAATAGCTAATCCCAATCATGAGAATTTTCAAATAATAATTCATCTTCCCATCACTCATGACTATATGGCTAAGTTAAAGATATTAAATTATTGTACTTAGCCACTGGGCCTTTGGGGTCATGCCTTCTAAATTTCCCAAGCAAGAATCTGTACTCAAGATGACTGGATGCTTCTTGCCTTGCGTTCTTGAGGTATTTTATAAAATGATGACTTAGCTTGAAACCAAAAGCGATAAAGATATTTTTCTTTTATTCTTTTAATAATGAAGCATTTAATCCTTGTAGAAATGTCTGATAGGATGTTTCGCCCACAAAAGGCCTATTTGGTACATACTCAAACAAAATATGAGGTGTTGTAGTTGCACCATAAATCCTTATGTGAGTTAGTTCTTGTTGCACATACCAATTACCGATATGAATTATAAGCTTGTTTGCATCATCAGGTAATCTGGGGCATTCTCTATAGAAAATGAGGTAATACAATTGTACCAAGAAAAAGTCACAAATGTTTGTATATGACCTCTTGTATTTATTGTCCCATAAAATGTGACAATAGAGATGTACATGGGCCTATGAATAATGCCAACTAAAGTTAATACATGCAATTTGTTAATGTTTATGCCATTA
>ML778440.1:300005-316252 GCA_009831015.1 Picea engelmannii | reverse complement strand
ACTCAAGTGTGACAAATAGGTGTGTAACATATGCCCCCTAAAGTGTGAGGTTAGAAGAAAAACTAATGGCCAAAAACTTTACAAAAATATGTATGTGAGGGTGTCGGAATACGAGAGCCTAGAGGAAGCTACAAATAAACATTAAACAATATATATATATGTCGTCCCCGAGGAAGGCATGCCCATTCTCAAAATAAACTGACTCAAAGCATGGCCACCAACCAATAAACTGTGGATCCATGAAAGCACTCACTAAGGATATGGCCACTAGAGATATAATGTGGATCCGTGCCTCCATGACATGATATAATTGTAGCCACGAAAGAATACACAATGGAGCTATGATATGACAAAATCATAACCAAGAACCAATACAAAGTGGATCTATGTGACAATATATACATAAGTGAGATTGTCAATATGATGGTTATAATGGAATCTACTACATACTCAAATGAACTCCAACACATATTGGGAAAAGCACATAACAAAGTGAGCACCCAAACCAGGGTCTTCATCCTGATATCTAAATAGTACGATTATATCCATGTGAATAGATGTCTTGATGTCGAACATGGTAGAAACCACTTGATTACCGGTCATTGATGTATATCATTAACAAGTGCGAGGGAAATCACCAATGATTACAATTATTCCTAAGGTACCATAGCACATTCCAGTGAATGTGAATTAATGAGTTGAAGTCGAACACTCATGGAATCATTCGATCAGATACCAATGATGTAAACCCACTGTCAAAATCGAGGAAACCTGTCATTGAGGCATGCAAGTTCCAAAGTACTGATTAGTTTCTAAGTCTAATTCCTGGATAATGTGTTGAAGTCGACGAGAATAGATGAGCCATCATTTATCCCCCATCATCGACATGAAATGACATAGGAAAGTGATGTAATATGGTGGATTAAATGAGTATGGACTGACATGAGGATGAAAGTTTTTAATACGATAGAGTGGTTGGTTTGAAATGAAACTTCCCTTGAACATTATGAAGAATGACAAACGACTTGGCAACATTTACTAGAATGAGAGATAGACCAAAACATAGTGTGAAGATCACCAGGGCACTCTTCGGGTGAGTTGAAGGAGTATGAGGACTCATGGGATTGGTATGACTCAGGGAAAAGTAGATTACCCAACTGTAAGAAAAAACACAAACCAATGCCATGTTCAAGGACGACATTGAAATAATTGTCATTAAGTTGTCAAAAAATTGACCCACTTACGTCAAAAATTCCCCCCCACCATCATGGGTGAGTACCTCTTTATTTTTTAACGAGCTTGAGGAGGATAACAAATGTTCACTATAACTCATCTTCAATGAGTCCATCTTCAAATATTTAATGAGCCTGAAGAAGGAATGGTTCGTTCCTTTATGGGTCCGTTAATGCATAGCTTTACGAGTCCAAAGAAGGAAGACTCGATGGTCTTTTCACGTTTTAGGGAGTCTGAAAAGAACATAAAAACAAGACTCCAAGGATGAATTTTTCATAAGTTTAGTCTCCCTAGCTCGAAAAAGTGTAAAATAATACCTAGGAGAACTCTTCTAAATTCATGATTGAATAGAGTATGCCTTTTTTCAAATTTCTGTGGTGAGTAGTTTCAAGGTTAGTTGTCGGATAATCCACAGTTGGTGTCATTTTTGTAGTTATTCTATCAGTCCAAAAAATGGTTAAACTTACACTGGATAGATGCCCTTTCAAACCTTTTAATGAGTGTGAAAGGAAACAATCTCACTTGGGAATATTTTCATGTTTAGAGAGTCTGAAAAGGGCTTAAAGGAGACTCCAAAGAGTTCCTTTTTCATATGGATTTTACGAGTCCAAAAAAGAGATAAAATTGTACTTGGTAACCTATTCTCATGTATTTATGAGCATGAGAAAGAACAAAAACTGATATCGGTAACCTATTATCATTTATTTACGAGCACAAGAAAGAATAAAGACTAATCTCATCAAGAGAAGAAAAATAAGTCCCGATGGGAACAATCCCCAAGCGAGGATCACTCATAGCAGTGTGTCTCTTTAGAGGTATGTTTCCCCCAAATTGATTATCAAAGGCTAGCATCTTAACTCAAATGTGATTCCTAGAGGCTGGAGACATGCCCCCCAATCGTCATTTCCTCCTTCGACCCTTCTCTATGACTTGTTTAGATTTTTGGCTATTAATAGGAATATCTTCCCCAGAATGGGAGGAAGAAAGATTAATGGACATAGGCAGAGGAAAAGAAGATTCAATTATTTGATCCACAGGAATACTCGACTCAAATGGAGAAGGGTCTAGTTCATTTTTTAATGAGCTTGACACATATAGTGAACTATGCTTAATAAAACTAGGTACTACCGAAGGATCAAGTGATTCAAGGGACTGTTGTACCTTAGTTGAAATCATGTTTAACGTGGAAACCATTGGGGTGTCAAGAGGAGGCAAAGGGAAAGTTCCCATTAGAGAGGAATCCTTTAAGAGATCTACCCCTACACTCTCATACACAAAACTAGAATGTCCCATGAAATGAACATTATTCAATGAGTTATTAGTAATCTCTAGCGTGCAATAGTTAAGTTGGTCAATGGTCACAATTTTCCCTTGATGGGTGTTAGCACCAATTCTTGCAAGGGTGTGTTTCTCTCCAATTTCAGGCCCTTGGTGTAAATGCGTAGAAATGGGGTTTAAAAACCCATCAAATGCATTTTATTCAAAGGCCACAGTCATGAGCGTCGAGCGCAACACACAAAAGAAGTCCATTTTGGGATTAAAATCAACAGAGCAGGCATTTTGTTTTCAACGGTGAGGATCCACAGATGGAGTAGATTGACGGTCATCGAGTAAGCTTGAGTCGCAGAGTTGCACGAGGTTTAGCACATGGGCTCGTCTCTTATGGCCAAAATTACGAAATGAAAAAAAATGTTTCATCATTTCGGCTACTGGGACTTTGAAAGACAAGGGGTCACTCCTTCACTACATCTGGAATCGCCAAAACTCGAAACGTGAAATGTAAAATCCCCCCAGGAGTCGTTTCAACATTCTGGCTATCGATATTTTGAATGGCACGGGGTCTCTCCTTCACTACATCTAGAATCACCGAAACCCGAAATGTGAAATGTAAAAGCCCCCCAGGAGCCGTTTTGGCATTTCGGCTATTGAGACTTCAAAAGACACGGGGTTTCTCTTTTCCACTGCATCGGGAAACCTCGAAACATGAAATGCAAAAAGCCATTTTGGAATTTCGGCTACCGGGACTTCAAAAGACAAGGGGGCACTTCTCCACTGCATTTCGAAACCCTGAAACGTGAAATGTAAAATCCCCCAGGATAGGCCCATGATCCTAGCTGGTGATTATATGAGAAAGGGGTAAGGAAGGCACCAGCATGATGTAGCCCCTTTGCGATTTCGACAATCAGGATTATCAAGCGTGAGGAGTTCACTCCCTCCCATCACCAATACCCAAAATCCATGGAGTACCTTTGGTTTTAGAGCAAGGTCATAGCCCACTATCATATAGAAAGTAGGGCCAAAGGGAAAAGATAGGTTCCTGTTCAGACCATAGACAACAAAGAGCTGGATAAGGAAGAAATCTTGGCCATCAACGTTAAGGGAAGATCAAGTCATTGGTTTGGATAGGGCGATTTCGCAACACAGGGTATCGGGGATTCTAGACACAGCATGAGGAAATCCTCAAAAGGAAAACATCGAAGCATCCTTGAAGACAGTTGCATGGCCCTATAGTTACGTTGAGAATGAAACCTGAAGAAATGAAGGTTGGCCTCCAAGCTTTGGAAAGACGACATGTGGTCACTCTCTACATATTCAGTCTTAACCACCCTCCATGGAAGAAGTAGTTAATGAATATTGAGAAGGTGGTTCAGACCTCAGCTCAACCCATAAATGGAAGGCATGGGGGGGGTCAGAAGTAGTCAACTCGTGGTACTCTGATGGATAACTTTCCTGCAGAAGCCATGTCATCTGAAGTGGTGTCAGACAAGAAGCTGCATGTACAGTCTGAAGGAAGATCATGCGCACATAAAGCCTTAAATGAAGTAGCTCAACTACCCTCCTGGGGCCAAGGAGGTGAATTGATCTGAGTATATAGACTGGGTTTTGATATTTTTGTAAGGATGGATGGTAGAGATAAGCTCCCGATTGTAAATATTTAATGAGGCCTCTAGTTCCCTGGTTATAGATTGATATTTGAGACTTCTTATTTAATGGATGCCAACATCTTCCTCCCCTTTTCCCTCTGAATCTTAAGATCCTGGGCATGGATGATCCAGTCGAGTGTTGTAATGACTATATAATGTGTGTTTGATTATATTAGTTTTGCAGCATCTTAATTTTCTTGAAGTTTCTCAGATCTGAGAGGGTCTCATATTTGTGAATTTTCTCCCTTTTAAAGGGTGTTGGAAGATTGGATGTCCAGAGCAGACTTTATTTCCTCTATCTTTCCCTCCACTTACTCACTAGTATGCAAAATTTATGTCTTAAATTAGATCAAGACCTCACCTGTCTTAGTTGTTCCAACCCAGTTTCCTGAGTTAGAATGATATTGTTCTGAGTTTACTTCCATTCATCACCCTTTATCAACAAATCGTGACATTTAACCTGATGGGCCTCAGGCTTACTCTTGTTGCAATCGAGGAGTGACTGCTGAATCCAACATTTCAGGTGCCATTGCCGGGGACGAAGCTGAATATTTTCCCTGGGATTGAACGACATTGAGCCTCTGATTTTGAAGGTGCATCAGGAATCATAGCCCTACGAGATTGCTACTGTGCACTTGATGACTCCATTGTGATGACTCCACTATGGCGAACCTGTTTCTTTAGTTGTAGCTTTCAAAGGTAGACACGCATGGTCCCATCCACAGTTGCCTCTAGCTGCACCTGAAGTTGATTCGGAGGTGATTATCACAAAAGGAAAGGCCTCTGAAGGAGAAACTTCCACCACTGAACCAGGTATTTTTCCCTCTCCTTCTGTAGAAACTACATTTTCTTCTTCTCAGCCTCCTAGTAGACCTTTTTATGAAGTTTCCCATTTCCTAAGTTTTGAAAGTGTTCTTGCCAAGTTTTCCCCTCCTGTTATGAGATTGGAGGGAGAAATCCTTGTCACTCCCCTCTCCCCTTCAGCTGTACCTTGGCGTAGACTCAGGACCACAAAATATTTCCCCACCCCTAGCTTTACCACTCCTCCTCTTATTACTATTTTTGCTACTGCAAAGAGAGAAGCATATGCTGACTCAAGCCCCTTAGCCTTCTCTCTGAATCCCCCATTGTTCCCCCTTTCACCTGGAAGCTCATTTCCAGTATCCCCTGTTCGAGCTCCTTATCCTCTGAGTTATCCTCCACCTAATAGTCCTATGGTAGGAGAAAATCCCCCCATGACCAGAATGGAGGCTATAATAGCTACTAGGTATGATCCCCTTATGTTACCTCAGTCTCTCAATGCCCTTCCAGCAGATGGCTACCTTAAGTAGCTGCCCAAGTTTACAGGCAAAGGGGACATAGCTGCAGAACAACACCTTGAAGCCTTTTACAGTTTTACAGATGATCATGTTATCATGCATGCAAACGTATGGATGAGGATTTTTATCCATAGACTTGAAGGCGAGGCTAGAAAATGGTTTAGGGCCCTACCTCCTGGGTCTATCGATGGGATTGAGGCTTTGGATAACGCCTTTTTGAGATAGTGGGGAGACAAAAAAGACTTCATGTATTACATGACAGAGTTTGGGTCATTGAAGAGAAAGGAAGGAGAGTCTGTCTCTGACTTCTCCAAGAGATTCAATAAAATGTACAATAAGATCCCCGCTAAGATAAATCCCTCAGAAGCCTCTACTAAAATCACCTATGCTAACGATTTTGATCTCGATTTTTGCCTCCTTTTAAGGGAAAGGAGAGCAACTACTCTGGCTCACATGCAGGATGCAACCGTGGAAGTAGAATCTAACATATTGGTTGTTGATTGACTCAGGAATAAGGCTAATAGAGACATATCCAGGAAGAGACTTGAAGCTACCCCATCCAATTCCTCTCCCCTTCCCCTTTAGATGGACGAGGTAACTAAAGTGATAAAATCGCTTTTAGCTAGAATCAAAAGGTGGGAGTTAGAAGGGAAGCCCATGTACAGAAATCCTTAAAATACTGATAACAGAGGCTTCAGGAGGCCTAGCAACAATGTTCCATAGGCTTTGGCAAGGGAACAAAGGAGAAAAGACAGAGATGATCAAAGGATTCAAACCCCTCTCCAAAATAACCTAGTTGCTCATGAGGAAGGAGAGGAGATAGATGAGCTTGACCCTTAAATTCACTGTATTGAAGAAACTTCCCCTTTTCCCCATTTGACTCAATCTGCATACCAAGAATCCCTTATGAACATTCAAATCAGTGAGTTGAGTAAAGGGGAAAAAGCCAACAAAACTCCTAACAGATACCATCTCAGGTCAAAGAATAAAGAAGGGAATTTTGATAGCCATGATCAACCTCTCATAGCGGAAAGGCCTGCTAAGCTTGCAACAATCACTACTAAAGAAAAGAAAACTCAGAATCCTTCGCCAATAGCCAAAGAACCTGTCTCTGAGGTAAGGGAAGCTCCTAAGCCTATTTCTTCCTTTAGTTTTTAGCATGAAATTCAAAACATTAGAATTCTCGTACCCCTCTCAGAACTAGTTAAAAATGAAGATTTCAAAAGGTCCCTCTCCAAACTGCTACAGTCCGAGTCCCCCCATCCTTCCATAGACTCAATAAATCTTCAATATGAAAAGCCAATAGTCGTCCTAGGTCCCATGGTAGAAGATAGAGATGATTCATCCCCTCCTTTCTACACATCCCTGAACATACATGATAAGGTGCTACATAATTGCCTCATGGATTCAGGATCTTCCCACAACCTTATGCCCAAAACAATCATGGAAGAATTTAGACTAGAAGTGACAAAGGCCTATCACGATTTGTACTCTTTAGATTCAAGGAGGGTGAAATTCCTTGGAGTCATCAAAGACTTGGTGGTCTCTTTATTTCAGCTGCCAATGAAGAGTATGGTCATGGACATTGTAGTAGTTGATGTTCCCCCCAAGTTTGGCATGTTGTTGTCAATATATTGGATTAAAAAACTTTGAGGAACATTACAGACGGATCTCACATATGCCACCATTCCAGTCTTTGGAGGGGAACACAGGAGGTTGTACAGAGAAGCTCAGCTAGCCTACATTGTTAGTGATGAAGCAAACCCCACTAATCGTCCTATCTTTGCACTTGACACTGATTTGGGGTCTAGTTTATTGCAACTCATTGATACTCCTGAAGCCCCTTTTCAAATCAGAAAGCAACCCATATTTAATCACGAGATACCTCCTCCAACCACCTCTGTTTGGAGCTTCTTCTAGCGAAGGTGCGGGCACTGGAGTGGTTTTTGTGTCGCCTTGTTAGGAAACCATATCCCTACCATACAAGCTAGAATTTGAAGCTACTAATAATGTGGCATAATATGAAGCTCTTATTCTGGGTTTAAGGGCTGCAAAAGAAATGGGAATTGAGGAGGTAGCAGTGTTTGTAGATGCTGAGTTGATAATCCAGCAAGTCATAAATGCTTATCGGGCTAAGCATCCTCAGCTCAGGAGTTACAAAAACGAAGTGTGGGACCTGATTGATAATTTCTTCTCAACTTTCAACATTTCTTTTATTCCAAGAGAGGAAAATACTTTGGTCGATTCCTTAGCTGTCTCAGCTAGTCTGTTCAGGATCCCTCTGTCGCCTAAGATCAAATATGAGGTTGAGATAAGATATAGGCCATCTGTTCTGGACAATATCAAGCATTGGAAGGTATTCGAAGATGATCTTGAAATCAAAAAATTTCATTAGTCTGTCGATGAATTTTTTGCATTGCACATTGATCAAGATCCTGATATCGAAAGTCACCCTCACCCTAAGATATTTTTAAATAAAATTGCTAATCACCATATTATTCATTTTCCTAGCAATCACATTCCAAAGGGACTAGTCCCTTTAGAAAGACTGTTCGATGGAAATGACGTGGCAGTAAAGGGTAGGGTTTCAAATGGAGATGTTGATATAGTGGAGTGCAACATTGACACACAAGAGGAGCCTAAGATTGTCAAGTTGTCAAGCAGTTTGACCAAAGAGAAGAGGGCCAAATATACTGAGTTATTAAGGAAATTTTTTGATGTGTTTGCATGGACCTATGAAGACCTCAAGACATATGACACATCTTTCATTGAACATGAGATCCCACTGAAGGAAGAGGCCAAGCCATTTAGGCAGAAGCTAAGACAGATAAATCCCATGTTGTTGCCTGTCCTGGAGAGAGAAGTGAAGAAGTTGTTAGATGCCCAAATCATTGTCCCCTTGAGATATTCTGAGTGGGTGGCCAATTTGGTCCTGGTGAGGAAGCAAAGTGGAGAAATAAGGCTCTGTGTTGATTTCAGGAACCTGAACAGGAGCTTAAAGAAAGACAACTATCCCTTGCGCCACATGGAACACGTATTGCAGAGGGTAACTGGGGCATCTAGGATATCCATGATTGATGGTTTTTCTAGCTATAATAAGATATTAGTCATGCTTGAGGACAGAGAGAAAACAAACTTCACCACTCCTTAGGGCACATTCATGTATGCCATAATTCCTTTTGGATTAATGAATGCAGGAGCAACATTTCAGCGAGCCATGGACATAGCCTTCATCGAGGAGAAAGATCAGTTTGTGGTGATATATCTAGACGACATCACAGTCTTATCCAAGTCTGATATATAGCACTTCTGTCACTTGAGGAAAGTTTTCTTGAAATGCCGGAGGTTTGGCCTTTCCTTAAATCCCAAGAAATCTTTGTTTTCTATGAAGGAGGGGAAGTTGTTAGGCCATATAGTATCAGCAGAGGGAGTGAGAATTGATCCCAGCAAGGTAGAGGCAATTCAGACCCTGTCACTTCCCAGGTCTAGAAAGGAAGTTCAAGATTTTTTAGGAAAGATTAACTTTCTGAGGAGGTTCGTCTCAAATTTTGCTGAGTTGGTGAAACACGTCACATCCATGCTCAGAAAGGGAAGCGAAGTAAAATGGATTGATGAACCCAGGGAATATTTTGTCCAAATAAAAAGGGCATTGACTGAGGCACCTGTGTTGATCAGTTCTGATTATTCCAAGGATTTCCTAGTTTTTTCTTTTGCTTCTTTTGATACAGTAGCAACAGTCTTATTGCAGAAAAATGAGGAAGGGCGAGAGCAACCCATTTCCTTCTTCAGTAAGGCATTAAGATACGCAGAAATTAGGTATGAGATCATGGATAAGTAGGCCTATGCCTTGGTGAAAGCTCTCAAGTCTTTTAGAGTCTATGTCTTGCACTCAAGGGTGACTGCATACGTTCCTTCAACCTCTGTGAAATACATCCTTATATAGCCTGACATAGATGGGAGAAGAGGTAAATGGATTGCCAAGATCCTTGAGTTTGAACTAGAGATAAAGCCCACCAAGTTGGTTAAAGGGCAGGGTTTAACCAATCTACTGGTTGAATCCAATTGCAAGGCCTTGGGGGTTAGCTTCATCAATGCTTGCTCAAAAAATCAGCAAGCTGAGTCGTCCAACAAAATCTCTCAGGGTGGCTTGTCACTAGCAGAATGCAGCTGGTACAGAGACATTTTGTACTTTCTGCAAGATTTGAAGCCTCCTGATGGAATGGTAAAAACAAAGGCAAGAGATTTAAAGATCAAGGAGGTCAGATATTTCCTTATTGACCAAGTCTTGTACTGGAGAGACCCTCTAGGGATGTTTCTGAGGTGTCTGAACCCACATGAAGCCCATAAAGTTATGTTTGATTTCCATAGCCACCTTTGTGGAGGGAATCCTTTCTGTAAGACCACAACTCAAAAAATTCTCAGGGCTGGGTACTACTGGCCCACCTTATTCACTGATATCTGAAGAGAAGTCAGAGCTTGCATCAAATGCCAAAGGTTCTCAGGAAAGAAACAACTCAAATCTCTGCCACTAAAGCCTGTAGCAGCTTCAAAACCCTTTCAATAGTGGGGGTTGGACTTCATTGGAGAAATTCATCCTCCTTCAAGTGGCCAACATAGATGGATCCTGACTGCAACAGACTATTTCACCAAGTGGATAGAAGCTTCCCCCACTAGGAGTTCATCACACAAAGTAATTATCAACTTCCTGGAGGATATCATAGCCAGATTTGGTTTTCCCAGCGGAATTGTCACTAATAATGCTACTTCTTTCAAGTCTGAGCCTCTGGTTAAGTTCTATGAGCAGTTCGAGATTTCACTAATTCACCCCACTCCCTATTATCCTCAAGGAAATGGACTGGCATAATCTTCCAATAAAATTCTAATCAAACTCATTAAAAGATAATTGGAATACAATAAGAGAGCCTGGGATTAAAAACTCAAATTTTCTCTATGGGCTGATCGAGTGACAACAAAGAAGTCCCTGGGCACCTCACCTTTTCAACTTGTTTATGGGATGGAGGCTGTGTTTCCCACTCAGATCGCTTTACCTGTAGCGAAATTATTTCAATATCATGAAGGAGAGCCAGACCATATGGTCAGATAAGTTCATCAAGTGGTGGAAGTGCAACAGGTCAGGGAGCAGGCAATGGACATAGCTCATAGTCATCTGCAGAAGATCAAGCAGGCCTTCGACAGGAAGGTCTGGAAGGAGGAATTCGAGCTGGGAGATTGGGTGCTTAAGTGGGATGCACCCAGGCAGGATAGGGGAAAACACAACAAGTTTGATGCCCTCTGGATTGGGCCCTTCAAAATATCTGAAGCATTCTTAAATAACACATACAGGTTGCAGGATTTGGAGGGTGAAGAAGTGTTTAACGACCCAGTAAATGGGCATTTTCTGAAGTAATGTTTTGTTTGAGACTTAGACGGCTCCTTTGTTTTTGTAAATATTGTTTTTTTTGTTTGTTTTTGGATTATTAAATGACTCCATAGCCCAACAGAAGGAAACTATAACTATAGAAGGATTTCTTAGAGCATCGCAGGGATGACTCTATCCCCCATGGAGCCTAATGTTAGCACCAATTCTTGCAAGGGGGTGTTTCTCTCTGATTTCAGGCCCTTGGTGTAAATGCGTAGAAATGGCGTTTAAAAACCCATCAAATGTGTTTTATTAAAAGGCTGCAGTCATGAGCACCAAGCGCAACACACAGAAGAAGTCCATTTCGAGCTTAAAATCAAGCGAGCGGGCATTTTGTTTTCAACGACGAGGATCCACAAATGGAGCAGATCGATGGTCATCGGGTAAGCTTGAGTCATGGAGTTGCATGAGGTTTAGTGCATGGGCTCATCTCTTATGGCCAAAGTCAGGAAATGTGAAAAGCCATTTCGACATTTCGGCTACCGGGACTTTGAAAGACAAGGGATCGCTCCTTCACTGCATCTGGAATTGCCGAAACTTAAAACGCGAAATGTAAAAGCCCCCTAGGAGTTGTTTCAGTATTCCAGCTACCGGGACTTTGAAAGGCACGGGGTCTCTCCTTCATTGCATCTGGAATCACCGAAACCCAAAACACGAAATGTAAAAGGCCCCCAGGAGCCATTTTGACATTTCGGCTATCAGGACTTCAAAAGACACGGGGTCTCTCTTTTCCACTGCATCGAGAAACCCTGAAACGCGAAATGCGAAAATTCATTTCGGCATTTCGGCTACCGAGACCTAAAAATACAAGGGGTCGCTTCTCCACTGCATTTCAAAACCCTGAAACGCGAAATGTAAAAGCCCCAAGGATAGGCCCACGATCCTAGCCGGTGATTATATGAGCAAGGGGTAAGAAAGGCACCAACACGATGTAGCCCCTTTGTGATTTCGACAATCAGGATTATCAATGGTGAGGAGTTCACTCCCTCCCATCACCGATACCTGAAATCCATGGAGTACCTTTGGTTTTAGCACAAGGTCATAGCCTACTATCATATAGAAAGTAGGGCCAAAGGGAAAAGATAGGCGCATGTTCAGACCACAGACGACTAAGAGCCAGATAAGAAAGAAATGTTGGTCATCGATGTTAAGGGAAGATCAAGTCATTGGTTTGGATAGGGAAATTTTGCAACATAGGGTATCGAGGATTCTGGACACAGCATGAGGAAATACTTGAAAGGAAAATGCCGAAGCATCCTTGAAGACAGTTGCATGGCCCTGTAGTTACATTGAGAATGAAACCTGAAGAAATGAAGGCTGGCCTCCAAGGTTTGGAAAGTCGACACATGGTCACTCTCTACGTATTCAGTCTCGACCACCCTCCATGGAAGAAGAAGTTAATGAATATTGAGCAGGTGGTTGAGACCTCAGCTCAACCCATAAATGGAAGGCCTGGGGAGGGTTAGAAGAAGTCAGCTTGTGGTACTCTGATGGATAGTTTCCCTGTAGAAGCCATGTCGTCTGAAGTGGTGTCAGACAAGAAGATGCATGTACAATCTGAAGGAATATCATGCGCACGTAAAGCCTTAAATGAAGTAGCTCAGCTACCCTCCTGGGGCTAAGGAGGTGAATTGCTCTGAGTATATAGACTGGGTTTTGATATTTTTGTAAGGATAGATGGTAGAGCTAAGCTCCAAATTGTAAAGCTTTAACGAGGCCTCTGGTTCCTTGGTTATAGATTGATATTTGAGACTTCTTGTTTAATGGATGCCAACATCTTCCTCACCTTTTTCCTCTGAATCTTAAGAGCTCGGGCATGGATGATCCAGTCGGGTGTTGTAATGACTATATAATGTGTGTTTGATTATATTAGTTTTGCAGCATCTTAATTTTCTTGAAGTTTCTCAGATCTAAGAGGGTCTCATATTTGTGACTTTCCCCCTTTTAAAGGTTGTTGGAAGATCAGATGTCCAGACCAGACTTTATTTCCTCTGTCTTTCCCTCCACTTACTCACTACTATGCAAAATTTCTGGCTTAARTTAGATCAAGACCTCACCTATCTTAGCTGTTCCAACCCAGTTTCCTGAGTTAGAACGATATCGTTCTGATTTTACTTCCATTCATCACCCTTTATCAACAAATCATGACATTTAACCTGATGGGCCTCAGGCTTACTCCTGCTRGAATCCAGGAGTGACTCCTGACTCCAACAACGGGGAAATTGCAAAAGATGAAAAATCGATGATGTGATAGTAGTCATGGCATAAAAACAAATATGGCCGAGAAATAAATTATAATTGAGGGGTGCATCAACCACTTCAATGTCGATAGAAATAGTTTTTATCTTCAATTCCACAATGAAAGACTACAAGAGTATGTAAGGTGTAAATTCACTTCCATCAAATGTTTCAAGGGTGGTAGGAGACTAGTTAATTTGAGGACAACCAATGGCTCTCTAGCAGGACAAGGACATGACACATGTGGAGGCTACTTCATCCAAAACAATACGATGGATGTTTTTCCCACAAACCATAACTTGTATTTGGAAAGCCAATTGGTGGGAGAGCCTTGGATTAAAATAGTCCACATTGAACATAATCATATTTGATACCTTTGGATCCACAACTCCAATACTTGACAACAAGGTTCTACATTGACTTGGATAGTTTTGTAGAACTTCAAGTGTCAACATAGCACAAGGTGCTTGCACCAAATCTTCAACAATGTTGTAGTTTTGAGCAGCGCAAGCACTTGGATTAAATACCGATTTTCAAATTGTGCCCTTGGGCGGGTGCAATATTGAGTCAACAAATGGCCTCTCAATTTGAAGAGGGGTGAAATATGGAGGGGGAGTGGACATGGAGGGTCTATCAATAGCATCTCCATTGGCATGATTATCTGGAGTAGTATCATAAGTCTTAGCCCTAATCATTAGACTAATTGTCTACTTACACATAAAGACCCGAGCGACACTTGAGGAAGCATCCCCATGGTGGGAATGACCTACATTGCCCCCTTGTAGAGGGGCAGGATTTTGTCCAACCATTTGTTGTTGCTAAACTGGGAAAGGGTCAGTTAACATTGTGGGTAAGGAGGTACCTTTCAGAAATTTAGTGACTTTCTCACGATAAGGGCAGTCTTTCATATAATAGTCCTCTTCACAAATCAAGTAGGGAAACTTGGAATTTTTCTATGGTTGGTTATCAACAGTCTTTACATTCTTGTGTTGGTTATAAGATTTCTTGGATTTATCCTTGTTTTTCTTCTTTCCCCCAGTTGTTGAGATTAACCGGATTGAACCGCACTCATGTCAAAAGATTAGGTAGGAGAGGAAGAAAAGGTGGTAGGATTAACATAACCTATTACACCATGGAAATGATCATCTAAAGGTGGTTTTGATGAATCATTTGACGAACAAGGAGCATGAGATTTCAGATTGTAAAGGGTGCCATATTGGGAATAAACCAAATCGAAATATTGATCACAAATAATCACCCACTCCTTGGTAACAACACCTCCCATAGCAACATCTCTGGATATAGGCAGTAAAAGTGACTTTGTAAACCAATTCACTAGGATTTGGTCTGGAATGGTAGCTTTTATTAAATTTCATTGTCACCTCCACTCATGAATATGGTCTAGAATGTGAGTGGAAGTGGATTGCCTAAGCAAAGTCAAAAGATCTATTCTGGTTTCATATCGAATAGGCAGTTGAAAATGGATAAAAAATCCCATTGCCAGTGAATTAAAATCGTTAAAGAAAGATCGTGGCAACTCAATATACCATTTTTCTATTGAACCTGTAAGGGTTCTTTAGAAAAGATGTAGCCGAATAGAATCATCCATCAATGAGTTTGATGGACACTAAATATGGAAAGCCATCACATGGTTATTTGGGTCTTCTCCAATTTTATTGTCAAACTTAGGGATATCAGATGGTAACTTAGTAGGAATCAGTGGCTAGAGCGGAGCATGTTGAATAGGGTCATTTGTCAAATGTGATAGGTCAGGAAGGTCCATGGTGGCCAAAAAAGGTAATTGTTGGTTGACTTGTGGTTATTTATAAATTGGATGTGGCATGGGGACACTAGTGGGACCGTAAACGAGTTGTGACTATGCATTATAACCTGATGGTCCTCCGATATTTTTTTGTTGAGGAACCTAAAGTGTAAAGAACATGGGGTTTGCTGGCTGATTGGGTACACCTCCTTGCAGAGGGATACATGTTCGAGTAGGTTTACCCCATGTAGGGTTCACAGCTCTTGGATATGGATGTCCAGGATAGATTCCCGAGGGAATAGTGGTAGAGGATCTTGCTTGAGTGGTTTTCACCCAAGGTTGTTGTTGACTTCCAATAAAAGGTTGGTTCGAAATTGGTTGTTGTGTCCCTATAAAAGGTTTCCCCATAGCTAAGGATTGGCCTCCATCCATAACTTTCCCTCCAAACATAGTTACCAACTTAACGAGAACTCTACAGAATTCTCGTTTTTGGGGGGGTCAAGTTTTTTACCCCATTTTTAAAAATGGTGCTACCAGTAGCACCCCCCACCCCCCTCTCCCTTTTTAGGCAGTTTTTTGATATTTTAAATTTTCTGATACATAATGTTTCCACTTTTTTTTTAAATGCTTGTTTTTTCATCTATTTTCATTTTTTTTTCAATAGTGTTTTTCATCATTTTTCCATGCTTCTTTCAATCTTAAAAATATTTTTTACCATTTACATTTTTGAAAATAAGATTTTTTGTCTCCTTAATTAATTTATGGTTCCATACTTTTTTAAATATAGTGGAAAATGTCATTTTTAACACATTTTTTACCTTTACTTTTAGAAAATCAATGTAGTTAAATAACAATATTTTTAAATATTTAGCAAAAAAATATAATTGAATTTTTTTTGATAAATTAAAAACTAAAAAAAAAACTAAGAAAAATAAAACAATTGAAATTAAAAAAGAAAGAAAAAAAATTAAAAAGCAAATTTATATAATTACAAAATCAAAGAAAAAGTTAAAAAACTAAAGTGGAAAAAAAACAAAAAATTAAAATATATATAACATAAGCTTAAATGAGAAAAAATAAAAATAAAAGGGTAAAAAAAAATTTATGGTCCAAAAACTTTAGAAAAGTTAAAACACACACACACAAAAATAAAAAATATATATAGAAACAAACAAATTAAGAAAAAAAAAAAACTTAGAAAGCTAAAATTACAAAAAAAAACATTTATTAAAAAAATTAAAAAATCCTGGCCCTTGCACGCATAGGGTGTTGATGCCTCACATCGCCCCCAACCCTCTGACCGATAGACAACACGGCGCGAGGGATTGGGACAATGCCCAACATAGCCCCCC
>ML778440.1:262082-277767 GCA_009831015.1 Picea engelmannii | reverse complement strand
ATGCCATACACCATATATCATAAGATATCATCAATTAAGTTTCTCAACAAAGTAACAAAAGATATGCCTCATACATATGTTATAACAACCAATATCATATACCAAATATGTAACTCACACATATTCCAAAATCACTAGTGTGTGCTTCAATCATGTGATGACATCACCATGACATATACCAAACCAGTTACCAAAATAGCCAAAATGCACTTCTAACAATGTAACATATCATCACCAAGGTGTTTTGTTACGAGGAAAATCTCTCCATGGCTAGGAGAAAACCACAACAGATGGAAATGACTGCATAAATCAACTATATTCCCAAGTATGCTATATAAACAAATATGTTATCAAGACAATATAAAAGGCCTACCTTGTCCAGACGTCTGATGAAGTCCATCGTTGAGCACTTGACCCAAAGCAATATACCTGCAACGAGTCCTCAACAACCAAGAAAAGAAAGCATATGGTGATAATATATGATGTTAGGACATTCAATAACATAATCCATTAACATACATAACAAATACACCCATGGAATAATAATTCAAATATTTGCAAGATATCAATTGGACAAGAAAAGAGTATTTCTATTAAGATATAATAATAAGAAGTGAATAATTTACAGACTTTCGTGTCAGCACGGTTCGGAATTGAGAAACTAAGTTCCTTCTAGTTGGGCCTCCACCACTTCAATCCTCCACCAAAGGAAAGATCATGTAAGAGAGATAATGGAATTCTCACTCAATAAGGGAAGAGATTGGGGGATGAACATTGTTTTTAGAATTAAAGGATAAAGGGATGCAGACTCAATATGAAGTGAATAATTCCTCCAACGTAACTTTTCTCTCAAAGTTGAATTCTTTCTCCTCCTTTCCATAGCTCGAAATTGGCCCATTTATAGCCTTCAAGTGGAACTGAAGGGCCGAGTTGGAACATTTCCAGTATATGGAAAGCTAGGGATCATTGATCTCTTGTTGTGACATGGAAACCCGACACCATTTTTTATTTTTGGGCACATTTCTTGATGTACGTGGGTTGTAGTGGTGCAACTTGTGTATACGCATGTTGTATAGTAGACAAGGTGCATATATGTGGAAAAAATGTATTTTTAGCTCTAGGATTTGCAAAAAGGGATGAAAAGTCTGCATAAGAAAATGGAAAAAGGCCTTATGTGCAAGATTGCATGGGGTGAGGAAAATCTTGCTATAACATGTACCATATCATGTACCATGACCAATACATTCCTCAAGTATGTACCATATCATCAAATGCATGTGCCTCAAACATGTGCCATAACATCATCAAGAAGTGCCTTAGACTTGCATCAATATCCCCAATAAATGTACCTCATATATGCACCTCTCAAGCATGTGCCATAATATCACCAAGATATAATCTCATAAAAAGCATATAAACATACCTCTAATTTTATAGTTGACCTGGTGCTTCAATCATAGACAAACAGACCAACTTGGGCATCAACAACTCGACACAAGCATCTCTCGCCAAAACTGTCTTATCCTCATGGGACTAATATTAGTGTCACGCAGGGCCTCKCATGACAGGAACTAAGAAACCTATGGGGGTTCCTCAGGGGACACTAATAGTCTAACCCATGAGGGTCATCCAAATTAGGGTCTCTTCAAAGAAACCCCCACACACCTGCAATCTTGACACTTTCACACTCTTAACTCTTCCTCTACCTTAGATTCGTCGTCTTAGATTCCCTAAATACATCAAGTGTGCTCACATAAAATATATTCAATAATGTGTGTGTGTGTGTGTGTGTGTGTGTGTGTTATACTTATGAGAGACTCTTTGAGGTGTATTTATATTTTTTCTAAGTAACTTCTCTTCTTAACTTTATGGCTTCTTGTTACAACCACTTTACCCTTTAATTAATGACTTGTATTTGTTTAGGGGATTCTTAACCATTCTTTGGGGATTACAACTTCATGAGGGTATATCTCTTCAACCATGAGGAACCACGTGATGTACCACCTATGACTGTAAATGACACAATGATGAATATCYATCTATGAGTGTGTTACCTTCATTTACATTGTCCTTCATGTCATTATTCCTCAAACAACTTCGGACTTAATGACCACACCTATGGGGATTCTTGTAAAGTTCTTCAAGTGCACCCATCACATTTATTGACATCAATGACAKCCACTCATGTTGAAATAAATGACAACCAACTTGCCAACAATACCCCCCTTTGGCATCGATGGCAACACTCATACTCCCCTTGTTACCATTTCTCCTTATCTATCTCTCCATATGTTTCTCTCCTCATGTTTCTCTCCCCCTTTGACATCAATGGAAAAGGGTATATCACTTTGGGGTTGATCCCCCTGTCTTCATGCTTCATATATTTCACTCGTGATCTTTCACTTTATCCCCCTTTGATATCATGGGAAAAATGGTAACTCCCCCTAATGGTATGTCTCCCCCTATCTTCATGCTTATGATCTTTCTTTCTTGATCTCTTGCTTTGATGATTTCTCTCCCCTTGACTTCTCTGCAATATGTCATGGAGATCAATGTGGGGCTATTTGTGCTTGCTTTCTTTCCTCTCTTAGGGTGATTCTTGTCCATTGGTGCTTCCTCTTCTAATTCTCTAGCATATATCAAAATCATACAAAGTTACATCAATGACCATAATTTTCAACGATTTCCCTCTTACGATATGGATTCTGTTATCAGTTTCTCTTCACCTGTTCTACTATGCCTTTCACTGCTTTCCTTCATGTGACTAACCAATTCCACTTGTCAATATTTTTTCATATGCTATCATACGTTTGTCTAGACCTTACAAATATCTCATGAATCCATATATGTCCATATGTCATAAAATTGTCCATGAATCTGTTACACAACTGCACATGATGTTGATGCATCTATCACTTTACTCTTCTCAATAATTCTTCGATCTTGCTGTAACTAAATGCATACATGGAATCCTATATACAATCATGAACCTCTTCCTGAGAATTGTGTCAATAATATACTTCATAATTGTCATTTGATACATGCATGGGAATGTGCTTTGAAATTTGCTCCTCAAATAATCAAATTGTCACTCTGTATTTCTGCCATCACTCTACAGATACTTCAAACTACTTGAAAGATAGTTCTCTGATCTGTAGAATTGTTTCTTAGACTCCCCATATTCAATATTCATATTTATTGGGAGTCTCCAATCCATATGGCTCAGAAAGGTGGAGGAATCCATCCTAATGCGGAGTAATCTTCCTCTTCTATCATATGAATTCTGACATCTTCCTCTTCATCATCTTCTTGAATTATGACATCTTCTTCTTTTCCTATATATTCATCGTTATCTTTCACTACTGCAAATATTGAGAGAATTATCTTTGGGAGTTCTTCATTCACCTACACGTGTTCTTCATTCACATGTTCTTCCTTTACCTGTTCTTTATTCACATGTTCTTCATTCATCTTTCTTTCTTTATTTTCCAAACCTTCTTGCATCTAATATTAGTGTTTTCTTTCATGGAAGTATACATCATGCTTCTACAATCACGAACTATGTGTCTATAGTTGTGGCATTTGTGACACTCAATATTGTATGGAGCCACATAATCATTTATTGTTTGAACATTTACAAGTTATTACAAGTAAAATAATAACCATAAAAGAAACTTTGATACCTGGAAGTAAATGATCTTCTTTGTGATGTATTCCTTCTGAATTCATGCCTTGAATGATCATGATCTTCTCTTTTGTTGTTTCCTTCACAATGATTGAATATTTTTTTATACCTAAAAGTGGAGGGTGTTATTTGATATCCATCTCTTCAGTAATCTTCTTCTTGAGTCTTCTTCATTTAGGATATTTTCTCCTTTGAGGGATATTCTTTCTTGATAGGGCCTTTGATGATTTATGTGTAACTCTTAGCCTTTTCTTCATTCTTCCTTTCTAGTAACCTGTAACCTTTCTCCTCAACTTTCTTTACTGTTGATGTGGAGCTTCCTCTCTCTTGATGTTTCTTGTTGAGCTGAACAACTTTAGCTCCTAACGTGACAACTTATTCTTCAAGCTTCTCACACTCTTTGTCTTTCTTCATCATTTGTATCTTTAAGACTTCTTTCGTTCTCTTTGCTTCTTCAAGTTGAGTCTTCAAGGTGATGATTTCTTCTTCAAGTCTTCTTTCTTGTTGACTGAATTCTTCTTCAAGCTTATTTAAGTTATCAGATATTTCCTTGGTATGGCTTGTCAGAATATTTTCTCTATTTTCTATTTCCTTTCTTTGTGTTATTATTTTGGCTTCCAAACACTGTTTTTCTTCCAACCAACTCTTGAGAGTTTCTTCAATCACTTTGGCTTATTCCAACTGAGATTTTAGATTCAAAATGACCTGATGGGATTCTTATGAACTTTCTTGAGAATCCTTCTTGACTAATTGTTCCTCAAGAGACTTGCTTTTCTTCCTTTCTTTCATCAATTTATCTAAAGCACTAATTAATTATACTTCAAGATCTACTATGCCTTCTTCAAAATATTCTTCTTTTGAATCTATATAACATGATGAGCATATTTCTTCTTATTTTTTTCTTGCATCTTATTTAATATGCTCGGGTTCTGTGATAAGATGAGATTCTGCAAAGTAGAGATTATGTAGTTTATCCCAAAGCTCTTTGGCTGATGAACACTGTCTCACTTTGACTTTAGCTGAATCACAAAATCCTTCCAAAATGAAATCCATTTAAATTTTGTTTTTTCTTTTCAATTCCTTCTTGGTTGTAGTCCTTGGTTTCTTTATAGCGATGTATCCTGTAACAACTAATTCCAAACATCATATCCCTTTGCCTATAAAAATACTTTCATTTTTCTTCTTCGCATTTCATATTTCTGACCATTCTGACCATCAAATTTTGGTATTTTGTTCGTATACAGATTGTTGCTTTCCATGATTTACCGTCCAACAGTTAGACTAATTCTTGAAGGACCTTCTATGATACCAATTATTGGAATAATAAGAGGGGGGAAGGGGGAGGGGGTGAATCAGTATTAGCACTTTTTACCACTTTCAATCATAATATATATAAACTTCAACTTTATCAACAATATTCAATAGTTTATCACTAATGCATTCAATACAACATGAGCATATAATCATAAGTAGTACCATTCACAACATCACATCAAATACACAATACATCGTAATTTACATGGAAACCCAAATGGGAGAAAACAATGACATTATTTCTTATATATCAAAGGAATACATTAATAGGAAGCACCAACTCCCTAATTCTCCAGCCCCAACTCGAAGGAGGCTCCAACCCCCTATTTACAGGATCCAACCTGGAGGAAGAAAAAACTCCCTGATTTACCAGCTATAACTGGAAGGAGGCTCCAACCTAAAGGAATCTCCAACTTCTTGAATTCTCTAGCTCCAACCAGAAGGATACTATGACCCCCTGATTTACAGGCTCAAACCTGAAGGAAGATCCAACTCCTTGTGTTCGTCGGTTCCAACCAGAAGGAGGCTACAACCCCCTTTCCTTGCCCCATCCTATTTCCCTAAAATATAAGTGTAGACTCAACCTGTCACTGCCATTGATACTGTAACTACCATTGTCTCTGATACATCAATCAACCCTTGTCAATCTCCTCAACCTATCCCTGACACTCCCACATCAACATGTCACTGCCATTGATTCATCAACATGTCCCTGTCATTGTCACATCAACATGTCCCTGTCATTGTCACATCAACATGTCATTGCCACTGTCACATCAACTTGTAACTGCCACTGTCTCTGTCACTATAACTAATATACCATTATCAACCTGTGTGTCTCAACCATGTACCAAAACATGTACCAAAGACCTGTACCATAGCATGCATCAACCATGTACCAAAATATGTACCATACCATGCATACCATGTACCAAAAATTGTACCATACCATGCATCAATTATGCACCAAAACCTGTACCATTCATCAATGATATGCAACCAATTGTTGTGATCAATTTCACCCTACGGATAGGTTGAACTCCCCTTGGACTGGGCTCTCTTTGATATAGGACAAAAGAGAACAAGTGGAAACTAGAGTCCCTCTTCCCTATCTATTCTATATTTTTATGCATGGAGTTTGAGGAGAAAAAGAAAGAGAGAGATATATATAACCTTCTTCTCATAGGTTGTCCTCATTGTTCCGGTGTCAAACCTTATCCAATCTTTGAGCATAGAAGCAAACTCTTGGAATATCCCTACAAAAAGTAAGACAACCCTTCTCTTCTACTATGTAATGTTGGATAAAAACCAATCCATCTATGTTAAACTAGAACAAACATTCATGCATTAAATTGAATAAAACAGGAATGAGGAAATATACCAAGTTATATTAATCACAAGAAACAATGGAAACACTTACAATCGTACTGTTGTTGTGCTAGGATTCCTCCAAGATTCTCCTTTCCATCCCCTTTACACATATACAGACGATAATTATGATTCTTTTGAACTCATTTCACCCTTGAGTGGCCTCATTATATAGGATTTGGAGGCTTAACCACCATGTAGAATATCACTCAATCAATCCACTAAAATTGGATCTCCAAGATTTTTAGGGAGAAAATATCTCTCAAGGATTTTAGGGAAAACATATCTCTCAAGGATTTTAAGGAGGAAATATCTCTCAAGATCCATCAAATTAGGATATTGGTTTGAGAAAATCTCTCAACCATCCATGAGACTCTCAAATTCTCCTTAAGATTAGGAAACTAGATGTGAGGTAGATTCTCACACTAAATTAATTTCCTTTTTTTAATAAAAGTGAATAATACAAGTGCACATAGTATTTTGACCTTCATATGATAAATTTATCCCCTAACATGTCTAGGGATTATGAAAAACACTCCCTCACTCAAGTGTGACAAATAGGTGTGTAACATATGCCCCCTAAAGTGTGAGGTTAGAAGAGAAACTGATGGCCGAAAACTTTACAAAAATATGTATGTGAGGGTGTTGGAATACGAGAGCCTAGAGGAAGCTGCAAATACACATCAAACAATATATATATATATATATATATATATATATATATATATATATATATATCATCCCCGAGGAAGGCATACCCATTCTCGGAATAAACTGACTCAAAGCATGGCCGCCAACCAATAAACTGTGGATCCATGAAAGCACTCACTAAGGATATGGCCACTAGAGATATAATGTGGATCTGTACCTCCATGACATGATATAATTGTAGCCACGAAAGAATACACAATAGAGATACGATATGACAAAATTATAACCAAAAACCAATACAAGGTGGATTTATGTGACAACATATACATAAGTGAGATTGTCGATATGATAGTTATAATGGAATCTACTACATACTCAAATGAACTACAACACATATTGGGAAAATCACATAACAAAGTGAGCACCCAACCCAGGGTCTTCATCCTGATATTGAAACAGTACGATTATATCCATGTGAATAGATGTCTTGATGTCGAACATGGTAGAAACCACTTGATTATCGGTCATTGATGTATTCCATTAACAAGTGCGAGGGAAATCACCAATGATGATAATTATTCCCAAGGTACCTTAGCACATTCTAGTGAATGTGAATAAATGAGTTGAAGTTGAACACTCGTGGAATCATTCGATCAGAGGCCAATGATGTAAACCCACTATCGAAAGAGAGGAAACCTGTCATTAAGGCATGCAAGTTCCAAGGTATTGATTAGTTTCTAAGTCTAATTCTTGGATAATGTGTTGAAGTCGACAAGAATAGATTTGTCAAAGGAGGGCCATGATGTATCCCCCATAATCGACATGAAACGACATAGGAAAGTGATGTAACATGGTGGATTAAATGAGTATGGACTGACATGAGGATGAAAGTTGGTAATACTGTAGAGTGGTTGGTTTGAAATGAAACTTCCCTTGAACATTATGAAGAATGAAAAATGTCTTGGCATCATTTACTAGACTGAGAGATAGACCAAAACATAGTGTGAAGATCACTAGGGCACTCTTCGGGTGAGTCGAAGGAGTATGAGGACTCATGGTATTGGTATGTGATATGAAAATAGAAGGCTGACTTGTTATGCTATGCAAGCACCCTCTACTTCATTAAAATAAACTTTACAGGACCTTGCTTCATGTGTTAAAATATGCAAGATAAAATCATGTGTTAAGTTCATGCTTCTTTTTTTAAATGTTCCTGTGTGAGGAAATGTTATTTAAATGGTTAAATATGTGCTTTAAATAAAAACACAGCAACATAACTTGCAGAAAATAAGCCATCAAACTTAGAACAAGAACAACATGATAAAGGAGTTCACCCCTCTCCGGGCTACATCTCCTTGAGCCTCCATTAATGGACTTGGCTCTCTGGGATTAATTTGTCAAAGATTATTTTACAAGATGCTGCTCAACTCCAATGGAAATTTTGACTATACCATTGGGATCAGAATACATAAAAACCCCAAAAATGACTAATAAAACTCTGAAAACGGATCATGGCTCATCCGGGCATGACCTCTTCTACATGTGGCCTTAAGCTTCCCTGAGCTTCTCTTTGGAAAAAACACCTGTAAAAGTCCTCCAAAGCCTCTAAAACCTGTCCCAATGTGTTCAAAGAATAAAAATTAGCTAAAAATGACTATTCAGTCACAGAAAACAAACTTGGACTCACCAAAACATGACCTCAATCAATGAGGGCTTCAAGCTCCCTGAAGCTTCCTGAAACTTCAATGGTTAAAAACCTGCAAAATAAATATTCAAATGGATTTGAAAATAGTTCCAATGGATTTAGAACGTCCAAAAACCCCTAGCTGGGCTTTTACGACACCTCATTCGGCCAAAAAATGAAGAAGATAGGCCTCCTGCCATTCTCTTCCTTCAAGCTTGCTGTCTCTAGTTTGCCAAAACGCACCTCTGGGCGTTCTACCAAGAACACAATCCAAAATGCGTGCTTAAACCCAGCACAGAGTGCAACCACATAATGGTGCAAGCTGTAGGATGGTTATGGGTGCGCCAGCCCCTAACCGCCAAGACCATGGGCATATGTGATCGTCCATACGACCTCGGGCTAGCACAAAAGAGCTCGGTTCCAAGATTGAACCTAGCCGTGACAAGTGGCAGTGTATGGTTTATATAACCGTTTAAAAAAAAAAATGTAAACCAATTCCCATGTGCTCTCCATATACAAAGTGGTGGTCATATATATAAAAGCATGCGACCAGGGCTGGGGTTAAGCCCCAGCCCGGACGCGCCCCATAACACATTTCAATGCATTTCAAATACAATTAAACATATATGGTAAATAAGGAACACCATGTGGGATAGTGGTAGCCCACACACTACCAAAGCGCTTGCTAAGAGGGGAGGTTTGGGGTTCGATCCCCACGGACTCCATTATATTTTGATCAAACAACCAATATAATGGTGCCACGTGGCAGCCCATGATTGGGCCACGTGGCACCACACCATTAACCAAAATGATGCCACATGTCACATCACAATTCGACCACATATGCCAATCAAAAACTGCCACATCATCATATTCCATGTCAGTGTATGGATGTACGACCTCTACCATTTCAGCCTATACAGATTGTACGAACTGCACAGTCAACGTTCCTTTTTTTTTACTTGTTTGACGATTCAAACAAATTGCGATATCTCTCACTCCCGATGTCCATTTGAACCCAAACGAGTTGTGTTGGGTTTGTGATGACGAGGGCTACAAACCCATTTGTTTTGAGGCAATTCCAAGAAATTTGATTTTTGAGCTAAAATTTGACCCTTGGTCCAGATTTTGATCAGTATGACTCAGGGAAAATTAGATTACCCAAATGTAAGAAAAAACACAAACAAGTGTGATGTTCAAGGAATACAATGAAATAAATGCCATTAAGTTCTCAAAAAATTGACCCATTTCCCTCAAAAATTCTCCCCACCATCATGGGTGAGTACCTCTTTATTTTTTAACGAGCTTGAGGAGGATAACAAATGCTCACTATAAATCATCTTCAATGAGTCCATATTCAAATATTTAATGAGCCTAAAGAAGGAATGGTTCGTTCCTATATGGGTTTGTTAATGCATAGCTTTACGAGTCCAAAGAAGGAAGACTCGGTGGTCTTTTCACGTTTTAGGGAGTCTGAAAAGAGCATAAAATCAAGACTCCGAGGATGAATTTTTCATAAGTTTAGTCTCCCAAGCTCGAAAACGTGTAAAATAATACCTAGGAGAACTCTTCTAAATTCATTATTGACTAGAGTATAACTTTCTCATAGTTATTCTGTTGGTCCAAAAAATGGTTAAACTTACATCGGACAGACACCCTTTCAAACCTTTTAATGAGTGTGAAAGGAAACAATCTCACTCGAAAATATTTTCATGTTTAGAGAGTCTGAAAAGGGCTTGAAGGAGACTCCAAAGAGTTCCTTTTTCATATGGATTTTACATGTCAAGGTAAAATTATATTTGGTAACCTATTCTCGTGTATTTATGAGCATGAGAAAGAACAAAAACTGAGATCGATAACCTATTCTCATTTATTTACAAGCACAAGAAAGAACAAATACTAAGCTCATCAAGAAAAGAAAAACAAGTCCCAATGGGAACAATCCCCAAGAGAGGATCACTCATAGCAGAGTGTCTCTCTAGAGGTATGTTTCCCCCAACTTGATTAACAAATGCTAGTGACTTAACTCAAATATGATTCCTAGAGGCTGGAGACATGCCCCCCAATCGTCGTTTCCTCCTTCGACTCTTCTTTGTGACTCATTTAGATTTCTGGCTATTAATAGGAATATCTTCACCAGAATGGGAGGAATAAAGATTAATGGGCACAGGCAGAGGGAAAGAAGCTTCAATTATTCGATCCACACGAATACTCGACTCAAAGTGAGAAGGGTCTAGTTCATTTTTTAATGAGCTTGACACATATAGTGAACTATGCTTAGTAAAACTAGGTACTACTGAAGGATCAATTGATTCAAGGGATTGTTGTACCTTAGTTGAAATTATGTTTAACATGGAAACCATTGGGGCGTCAGGAGGAGGCAAGGGGAAAGTTCCCATTAGCGAGGAATCCTTTAAGAGACCTACCCCTACACTCTCATACACAAAATAAAATGTCCCATGAAATTAACATTATTCAATGAGTTATTAGTAATATCTGGTGTGCAATAGTTAAGTTGGTCAATGGTCACAATTTTCTCTTGATGGGGAAATTGCAAAAGATGAAAAATCGATGATGAGATAGTAGTCATGGCATAAAAACAAATATGACCGAGAAATAAATTATAATTGAGGGGTGCATCAACCACTTCAATGTCGATAGAAATAGTTTTTACTTCAATTCCACAATGAAAGACTGCAAGAGTATGTAAGGTGTAAATCCACATCCATCAAACGCTTCAAGGGTGGTAGGAGACTGGTTAATTTGAGGAGAACCAATGGCTCTCTAGCAGGACAAAAGCATGACACATGTGGAGGCTCCTTCATCCAAAACAATGCGATGGATGTTTTTCCCACAAACCATAATTTGAATTTGGAATGCAAATTGGTGGGAGAGCCTCGGTTTAAAATAGTCCATATTGAACATAATCATATTTGATACCTTTGGATCCACAACTCCAATGGTTGACAACAAGGTTCTATATTGACTTGGATAGTTTTGTAGAACTTCAAGTGTCAACATAGCACAAGGTGCTTGCACCAAATCTTCAACAATGTTGTAGTTTTGAGTAGCGCAGGCACTTGGATTAAATACTGATTTTTGAATTGTGCCCTTGGGTGGGGGTAATACTGAGTCAGCAAATGGCCTCTCAATCTGAAGAGGGGTGAAATATGGAGGGGGAGTGGACATGGAGGGTCTATCAATAGCACCTCCATTGGCATGATTATCTGGAGTAGTATCATAAGTCTTAGCCGTAGTCATTAGACTAATTGTTTCCTTACACATAAAGACTTGAACGACACTTGAGGAAGCATCCCCATGGTGGGAATGACCTGCATTGCCCCCTTGTAGAGGGGCAAGATTTTTCCAACCATTTGTTGTTGCTAAACTGGGAAAGGGTCGGTTAACATTGCGGGTAAGGAGGTACCTTTCAAAAATTTAGTGACTTCCTCACGGTAAGGGAAGTCTTTCGTATAATAGTCCTCTTCACAAATCAAGTAGGGAAACTTCTCCTTTTTCTATGGTTGGTTATCAACAGTGTTTACATTCTTGTGTTGGTTATAAGATTTCTTGGATTTATCCTTGTTTTTCTTCTTTCCTCCAGTTGTTGAGATTAAGTGGATCAGACCGCATTCATGTCAAAATATTAGGTGGGAGAGGAAGAAAAGGTGGTAGGATTAACATAACCTATTACACCATGGAAATGAGCATCTAAAGGTGGTTTGATGGATCATTTGATAGACGAGGAGCATGAGGGATTGGATCGTGAAGGGTGCCATATTGTGAATAAACCAAATCCAAATATTGAGCATGAATAATCAAACACTCCTCGGTAACAACACCTCCCATAGAAACATCTTTGGATATAGGCAGTAAAAGTGACTTTGTAAACCAATTCACTAGGAGTTGGTCTGGAATGGTAGCTTTTATTAACCTTCATTGTCGCCTCCACTCATGAATATGGTCTGGAATGTGAGTGGAAGTGAATTGCCTAAGCAAAGTCAAAAGATATATTCTGGTTTTGTATCGAATAGGTAGTTGAAAATGGATAAAAAATGCCATTGCCAGTGAATTAAAATCGTTAAAGAAAGATCATGGAAACTCAATATACCATTTTTCTATTGAACCTGTAAGGGTTGTTTAGAAAATATGTAGCTGAATAGAATCATCCATTAATGAGTTTGATGGACACTAAAGATGGAAAGCCATCACATGGTTATTTGGGTCTTCTCCAATTTTACTGTCAAACTTAGGGATATCAAATGGTAACTTAGTAGGAATTAGTGGCTAGAACGAAGCGTGTTGAATAGGGTCATTTGTCAAATGTGATAGGTGAGGAAGGTCCATGGTGGCCAAAAGAGGTAATTGTTGGTTGACTTGTGGGTATTGGTAAAACAGATGTGGCAAGGGGACACTAGTGGGACCGTAAACGAGTTGTGACTATACATTATAACCTGATGGTCCTCCGATATTGTTTTGTTGAGGAACCTATGGTGTAAATAAAATGGGGTTTGCTGGATGATTGGGTACACCTCCTTGCAGAGGGATACATGTTCATGTAGGTTTACCCCATGTAGGGTTCACAACTCCTGGATATGGATGTCCAGGATAGAGACCTGAGGGAACAGTGGTAGAGGATCTTGCTTGAGTGGTTTTCCCCCAAGGTTGTTGTTGACTTCCAATAAAAGGTTGGTTGTTGCATCCTTATAAAAGGTTTCCCCATAGCTAAGGATTGGCCTCCATCCGTAACTTTCCCTCCAAACATAGTTACCAACTTAACGAGAACTCTACAGAGTTCTCGTTTTTGGGGGGGTCAAGTTTTTTACCCCATTTTTAAAAATGGTGCTACTAGTAGAACCCCCCCTCCCCGCCCCCCCCTCCCTTTTTAGGTGGTTTTTTGATATTTTAAATTTTCCAATACATAATGTTTCCACCTTTTTTTTTTAAATGCTTGTTTTTTCATCTATTTTCATTTTTTTTTCAATAGTGTTTTTCCTCATTTTTCCATGCTTCTTTCAATCTTAAAAATATTTTTTACCATTTACATTTTTGAAAATAAGATTTTTCGTCTCCTTAATTAATTTATAGTTCCATACTTTTTTAAATATAGTGGAAAATATCATTTTTAACACATCTTTTACCTTTACTTTTAGAAAATTAATGTAGTTAAATAACACTATTTTTAAATATTTAGCAAAAAAATATAATTGAATTTGTTTTTGATAAATTAAAAACTTAAAAAAACTGAGAAAAATAAAACAATTGAAATTAAAAAAGAAAGAAAAAAAATTAAAAAGCAAATTTAGATAATTACAAAATCAAAGAAAAGGTAAAAAAACTAAAGTGGAAAAAAAACAAAAAATTAAAATATATATAACCTAAGCTTAAATGAGAAAAAATAAAAATAAAAAGGTAAAAAAAAAATTATGGTTCAAAAACTTTAAAAAAGTTAAAAACACACACAATATATATATATACATATATAAAAAAAAACCTTAAAAACCTAAAATTACAAAAAGATATATATATATATATATATATATATATATATATATATATATATATATATAATTAAAAAATCCTATCCCTTGCACGCATATGGTGTTGATGCCTCACATCGCCCTTGACCCTCTGCGTGATAGACATCACAACGTGGGGGATTGGGTCAATGCCCAACATAGCCCCCCATATATATATATTTATTGTTTTTTTTTTTTAAATTTGCAATGAAATTTTGTATTTAATTTTTTTTTTTTTAATGTTTTTTACTAAAAAGTCTTAGCTTAGAAAATTTTAATGTTTAGTTAATAAAAAAAAAATATTTTAGAGTTTTTTTTAATATTTTTTTGAATTTTGACATATTTTTTGAATTTTTTTGGTTTATTTTGTCATTTTATTTTATTTTTTACTTTTTAATGCATTTTTTACTTTTTTTCTTACAAAAACAAATATATATATATTTTAAAAATTATTGTTTTGCGGGGAAAAATTTGTTTTTTTTTAATTCTTTTTTAGTTTTTTTTTTCCAAATTTGGGTTTTGAATATATATTTTTAAATGTATCATTTTCATGGCATTATGTATTATGTTGTGTTTGGAGTGATAAACTAAGATTTTAAAAGCATTTAAGGGTTGATTTGATGATTTTGTTTGCAGTAACGATGATTTCGATTACCACTTTAAAAAAATGTGTCATTTTAATACCCCAAATTTAAAATGGGTGCTACTGGTAGTAGTTCTTTTCAATTTGATGGTTGATTTTGAGGTTTTGGTTTTAGTGGTACTGACTATTAAAAATATGATTTCAAAATATCTATAAATTTAATGTTTTGAAAAAAATAAATCTGTAACATCATTTTTTTTATTTAGGTTCTGATTTGAAGGTTTTTCTGAGCTACTATATGAGTTTTGATGGCCACGTTTGAAAAATGTTGTAATTTTGACCCCGTTTGAAAAAATGGTGCTACCGGTAGCACCACTTTTTGATATGGGAGTTTATTTTCATGTTTTTTTTTTGCAAAAATATGGGTTTTTGCAAGAATATATGAGAGATAATAAAACTTTATTCAATTTTGGTCTGTTCAGAAGACCCGACTTGTACAACATGCCCTGCGCTCAATATTTAACATCTGATTCTAAAACTCGCACACAAGAAACTACAGTCCGTACTCTTTCCAATGGAAGTGGTCCCACTGCATTTGGAGTCTGTATGAAAAAGTTATGACTGTTTTACCCGGAACACCTGTTTTTTGACTAGTTTCACGACTGGTCACAAACCCTATATTCCACAGAGTATATCTCCATAATTATAGCAAATCAAGAGCTGAAATTTTTACCAGATGTACCTTGATATGTATTCTCACTACCATAGCGATTTCACCATCTGAATCATTCTAGAAAAAAAGTTATGGCAAAAATGGTAAGATGACCTGAAAATAACATACCTTAGAACACATCACCAAAAGACTTCATCCTCCCTTGAAA
>ML778440.1:243740-253957 GCA_009831015.1 Picea engelmannii | reverse complement strand
AAGTGGTCAATCTGGTCACATCTTTGGATGAACCAGTAGACCAAGTGGTTGATCTGATCCCATCCTCGGTCAACCCCACTCTCCCGTTAGAGAGTGAAACCCAAGCGGTCGATTCGTTTCCACCTGTCGACCCCATTCTCCCCCTGGAGAATGAAACCCAAGTGGTCGATCTGCTCTCTCCATTAGTCAATCCTACTCTCTCGCTAGAGAGTAAACCCATTTTTTAAAATCTGTCTACCACCACAAAGATTGAATCAAATCCTCTTTGCGTTCTTGGCAGCCCCAATATAAAATCCATACTCACTGCATCCCACGACCTTTCTGGTATGGGTAATGACTGGTATAACCCTGTGTTCTACCTTTTTCCTTTTGTGTGCTGACAAATTCTACATCTGTCCACAAATATTTTGACATCTTTCCTCACCATTGGCCAAAAATATGAGCCATTCAGTTTTGAGAATGTTTTATCATGATTGAAGTGTTCAACCAATCCTCCACTATGTTTTTCTTTCTGCAGGTTCTCCCTAATGGAGCATTTTGGAATACATAGCTGATTTCCCCTGAATAACAATCCATCCTGGATCATATATTCGGTCTACTGCTTTTGTCCCTGAGAATTGGATTCTCAGATGCCTCATACGCTTCCTTAAAATCTGGATCGTCTCTGTACATTTCTTTGAGGTTATCAAAACGCAAAGTTTTGACTCTAAATTCCTGCATAAGAAAACATTTCCTGCTCAAAGCATCAACAACTTTGTTAGCAGTTCTAGAAATATGCTTAAATACAAAAGTAAAATTCTGCATGTATTCAACCCATTTAACATGCTTTTGGTTCAACTTCACCTGTTGAGTCACGAATTGTAAAGCTTGATTATCGTCGTACAAAACAAACTCTTTAGGAACCAAATAATGTCTCCATTTCTTCAGTGCTTGTATGACAACACAAAATTCTTTTTCATATGTTGAGTATTTAATCTTTGCTTCATTTAGTTTCTCACTGAAGTATGCGATCAGTCTATCATCTTGGCTTAAGACCACTCCAATTGCGAATCCACTAGCGTCACACTTGACCTGGAATGTCTTGCTAAAATTCGGCAAAACCAAAATTGGCTGCTCAATGATCTTCTTTTTCAGCAAGTTGAAACTCTTCTCTGCTTCCCCTGTCTAGTGAAAAGATTTATGTCTTTTCTTCACCGTATCCATCATCGGTGTGCTAATTCTACTGAAATTTCGAATGAATTTCCTGTAAAAACTAGCTAAACCATGGAAGCTTCGAACTTCAAACACACTTTTCGGCGATGGCCAATTCTTAATCGCTTCTACCTTATCCAGATCCATCTTCAACTCATTTGCAGAGATAACAAAACCCAAATAAATGAGTTATGTCCTCATAAATGTCAATTTCTTCATATTTACCAGCAATTTCTCTTACTGTAATCTCCTCATCACTGTAGCTAAATGCTTCAAGTGTTTTGCTTCTGTTCTGCTGAAAATCAATATATCATCAAGATATACAATGACGAATTTTCCTATGAAATCCTTCAGGACTTCATTCATCAATATCATGAAAGTACCGGGTGCATTTTTTAATCCAAATGGCATAACAAGCCATTCATACAGCCCTTCATTCATCTTGAATGTTGTTTTCCATTCATCACCTTCCCTCATGTGAATCTGATGATATCCTCTTTTCAAACCAATCTTTGAATTTTTTTTTCTCAACTCAAGCAATCCATCAAATCAGCCATCCTTGGCAAAGGAAATCTATATCTGATGGTAATCTTATTGATTTCCCTCGAGTCTGTACACATTCTCTAGCCTCCATCTTTCTTTGGGCTGAGCACTGTTGGAACAACACATGGACTCAAGCTCTCTCTAACCAATCCATTGTCCATTAAATCCTGGAACTGTCTCTTGACCTCTTCATTCTCCTATGACGTCAATCTGTACGCTGCTTTGTTTGGTAAACTAGCTCCAGGTATAAGATCAATGTGATGGCTTATACTTCTTATAGGTGGCAACGAATGAGGCAGTTCATCCACTACTATATCAGTGAATGCTTCCAACAACTTCTGGATTTCCTCTGGTAAATCATCCACTCTTGTATTGGTCAAAACAATTCTAGGCTTCTTGACCATGATAAATTGTGTATCTTCCTTCTTCTTAACTTCCTTAAGAAGTTCCTTCGCACTCATTAGAAGTATAGTGTTGCTTACTTCTAGTTTCATTTCTTTATCCTTAATCGGTAGCAACATGTGAGTTCTCCCATTCTTCTCTAGGGTGTATGTGTTCTTTCTCCCATCATGAATCACATTCCTGTCATATTGCCATGGTCTACCCAACAATAGATGACAAACATTCATGGGAATGACATCACATAGTATTTCATCCTTATATCCTCCTATTTTAAATTCAACTAAACATTGTTTAGTGACATTTACCTGATGTCCTTTCTGTAGCCACGAAACTCTGTATGGGCTTGGATGTTCAATAGTCTCCAACTCTAGCTTTTCTACCATCTCTGTAGAAATGAGATTGTCCATGCTACCACTGTCTATGGTGAATTTACATACCCTATCTTTGGTCTTGTGAGCAGTCTGAAACAAACTATTTCTTTGGGCTGGGTTCTGTGTCTCTTTCTCTAGCGTAAAGAGAACTTTCTTCATCATCAAGGATCTTCTGCCCTCAGCATCTTCTACCTCAACATTCCATCCTTGTGCTTCAGCAATGTGAGTTTCACCTCCTTCTTTCTTTCTGTCTGGACACTCATAAGATTTGTGTCCATTTTTCACACAGACAAAACATTTCATTTCACCACCTCTGCCTCTTTCTCTTCCTCTAGTACGAGGAAAAGCATTCTTATCAGCATATTGTCCTCTTTGTGAGATTCCACCTCTCTCATGCTGAGTTTGAGGTTTCTTCCCCTCTTCTTTAAGTTTCCGAGTTCTATCTTGGGCAATTGTTTTGCCTCTGGCTTGACTTCTACCTCAGCCTCTTTGACCTTGCTTTCGACTCAACTTCTCTTCAACTTTCAGAGCCATATGATAAGCATCTTCCACATTTATAAGGGTCATCATGCTCATCTCATCTTGAATGTCATATCTCAGATCATTCATGTATCTGGAAACCTTTTCATCATCACTTTCTCGATGACCTACTATGATGTTTATTTTGTAGAATTCTTCAGTGTACTCTTTTAATGAACTCAACTTCTGTCTCAAATTCTGCGTCCTCCGAAACAGAGTAATTTGATAATCCTTGGGTATGGATTTTTCCTTCATCTTTGCAACCATTCTATCCCAACTTTTGATTTTCTGCTTTCCTTTACAATGCCCATCAGCCTGCAGTTCATCCCACCATAATGTTGGATGCCCTTTAAGTCTTGTGACAGCATGTTTAACCTTCTTGTCTTCCTCAACATCCTCATAATCAAAATATTTATCTAGATCTCTAATCCAGTCTAGAAGATCTTCAACATCTAGGTTCCCTTCCTACATGGGAATCTTCATTTTTTCCCTGGCACCTATCCATGCAACAACCCTGAATAGGCGTTCGTCTGCTACATCTTCAGTTGCAACTTCTTCTCCTTCGTTTCCAAGTTCATTTTCACTTTCATCCTTGCTGATATCCCCAACGTTGACTATGTGCCTCTATGTTGTCTCCATGGCATCAAGCCTAGCACGTAGTTCGCGCATTTCCCTTTCCACTGCTGGATCAGGCATCAGTCTATCTCTTCTTCTTGATGGCATGGCTGAAAATGTTCCTCCTTTCCCCTGCTACAGAAAGAAAAGAAATTGTTTTGGGCTTTGATACCACAACTAATGCAGACCCCCAATCCTCAGAATCGAGGTCCGCTCAGGATCGTTCTAAGACTGCCCTCCTGAGTCTGATTGACTCTTAGGTTCCTCCACAAGGAATCCTACACACATACAACAACAGTGGTTTTCCATAGGTCCTTATGAGTATGCCCCGTGTGAATCAACACAAAGCACCACTCAATTCCCCTGACCATAGTAAAATGATCGCGCGCTTTTTCCTGATCGAGACTTTTATTTTCTTTTCTTTTCGGGATTTTGGGTTTCGTGATTTCGCGAATCCTGTTGTCGAGGTTCTCGACCTTTCCACCTTCCAAAATCCAAAATGTTGATTTTCTCGAAATGCTTGGTCGCCTCCTCCTACACAATTGTATCGCGTTTCACGACTTCGAGAGTTCCGAAACAAGGAATCCTGAGCTCTTGTCCTCACAACTATCGAAATGTTGAAACTCGATACGTTCAGCAAAATACCAGCTTCTATCGGAACTTTTTTCCTTTCGGGGTTTCGGACTTCACGATTTCACGAGTCCTGATGTAAGGCTTTCGGCTCTCTAATATCCACAAACCCCGAACTCCGAAACAATATCTCCAATGGGATGAATGACTATAAGCCTCCCTTCGATCCGATGGCCCACGTGATTTCGGACTTTCGAGTACTGGGAGTCCAAGACTCTCGATCCTAGAACACTGTCCTCTAGGGTTCTCGAACCCCGAAACGCCGAATTGTCGAAATGCCACTTCACACTATTTTACATTTCGCAATTTCGGGGGTTCTCATGTGAAGTGCCCCAAATTCTTGTCAATGGGAATGTCGAAATCTCGATTCTCGAAATTCCAAAATACCACTTTACAATATCCCGGATCTCACAGCTTCAAAATTCTAAATGCAAGGGCCCAAGCTCCTTGTCCTCAGGACTTCCGGTATTCTGAATCCCGAATTACCGAAATCCTGAAATTGGTCCTTGGCTATTCTTTTCGCGATTCGGGAGTTAGAGTGACCAAGGGTTTGGATTACACTTCGTACTCACAAATCCCGAATTCCTGAAATGATCTAACGCTCCAACAGATCACGATCAATGGTCTATGTTGATTCCTGGTACCAAAGTGATGGATTCGTCCCTCCTTATCCACCTTGTAACTTCTCTGGATCTTATGGTTCTCGTAATTTTGGGAGTTCTCCTTGGAGAATTCCAACTGCTCAATTTCTTCCTTGACAACGCCTTCAAAATGAACCAGTATCTTACACTGAAACTCAAATCCTGCGAAATGACTTCGAATCCCCTCTTTGAACACTTCAAAGGCATTAACCCTTCTAAGCTTTCCTTTGACAAATTTAAGTCAGAAAAGAACTCCTGCATGCACTCCTTGCGATAGACCTTCAAATACTTCTACGTATTTGAACTCTCGATTCTGTGCACCTTTTTCAACAACAACCCTTGAATCTCTCAACCTTAGTTGATAAGTTCTAAGCTCTTGACCAGCCTGTGCACACCTTGCACAGCTTCTGTTCTTGTCTTGCACTTCTGTTGGAATGAGAACAATGGTATCTCTCCTGAACTTTCAGAGATAAACTCTGAACCTTCGTCAACACACTCCTTGAGGACGTTTCACTACACTTCTTGCAGGACATTCTCTCTCAGGAAGAGAAACAATTGAAACTCATTCTCTTTCTTCTCTCAGACTTCAAACATTTAATATGAAATCATACATTCAACTCAGTATCAAATTAAATGCATAACATAGAGAGTAAACAACCTTAAGCATACCATTCACCATGTATACATAGAAAACATCACAACACCATGAAATCTATCTCAAAGCTTCTTATATTAATTCAAAGCTCCTGTACATGGGGTCTCTTCTACAACTCTTCTGCTATAGCTCTCTTCCTCTCTATGCTAATGTTCTAATTCTAATTGATACAATGATACAAATATGAGGTTGTCTATAGTCGTTTTCCCTCCTGTTCCTAAAACTGTCTAATCTAGAATTTAAATCTACCTACTTTCATTAACTGGGCATAAATGCCTTTTACATCGATAGATGAGAGCAAATTGCTTAAGATCTGTTTACAATCACTTATTCATAAATGCGTGTACGCCTTCCTTAACTATTTCAAAACATTTTCAACATGTGCAACAATGTGTTGCACTCATCCTAATTGTCTTCTTCCTTCGCGCTCGCTTGCTGCTAGCGATACTCCTGCATCAGAAATGAAAAATTTATTTTTCAATGATTCCTATCTACAAGATGGAGAAGATGTTTCTTTTCTTCCTAGTACAATAAAACACTCAATGCAACACGTAGTGCAACTTTTCTACTCAATAAATGAATAATCTGAACGTTTGCTAAATTATCTGATTGATATCCTTAAAATTTCAAAACTAATAAAAAACAAGTTCCTTTAAGAGACATACCGAAGCCCTACATAATGAAGATTTGAATTAAAAAAATTCTTTGTTTGGTTCTCTATGCAATGAAATCACTTCAAATGCAAATTTTTTATACTCCTTTTCTTCCAATTAGAATGAAATAGACTAATACTAACATAAAAGAACACGAAGCAAAAGAGATCCAAACAAGATGTACTCAAAGGTTTAATGAGAACTGAAAGCATTCAAGTGTAAGAATACACTTAACATTTTCTCAATCAAGTACTCATTATTGGATAGAAAGAGAAGGAAATCACTCTTTGAAAACCTCCAAAAACAAAGATCAAAGATCACTTAAAACTTGCATGAAACCCCAAAAAATGAGAATTCACTCAATGGATTAGGAATTTTCCAAAAAGAAGAATTCAAGTATAGGTCTTGATGCACTTTGTATTATCCTTAAGTTAATGAAAGAGACTTTCAAAACAAACAAGTAAAGGGCTTGAAATATTTTGGAAATTAAACGACAAGACTATGATGATGTACAGACAACAAAAATCGAGACTACTGACAATCAAAACTATAGTCAAGGATCATATCAACTTTGAACATTTCATGACCTTTTCATAACTTAATCTGAGATAACACTTTAAAAGAGGGAAAATGAGTTATAAATACAATCTTTACGATCAAACAAGGTCCTAACCAATCATACAAGACCTTGAGACAAAATTCTGAGTCAAAAAACCTGAGAAACAGAGTAAAAAAAGGCCTAAAATTGACCCTGGAAGGAGACTAACGTCCCCCAGAAGACCAACGGGGAGTGTTACTATAGGGGGTAATGCTCCCCAAAATAATGTCAGGGAGTGTTACTAACTCTTTGTAGGCCACTAAGGGGGAGTGTTAGTGTTTGAAAATGCTTCAAACAACCTGAGGCACAATCCAGATTCAACACAGAGCAAGCTATAAACTCTGTAAGCTTCTTAATGAATAAAAAAAAAAAGTTCAAAAATCAAGGATTCATCAAGAATACACAAAAAAAAAGGGCTAAAAAATGAGGAAACAATTTTTCCCCAATGGAGTCACCATTTTTCTATTGTGAGAAATTTCACCCTGCGGATAGGCTGAAATCCCCTGGACCAGGTTCTCTTCGATCTAGGACAGAAGAGAACAAGTGGACACTAGTGTCCCTCTTCCTTGTCTATTATATATTTTTATGCATGATGTTTGAGGAGAAAGATAAAGAGATAGATATATGTAACCTTCTTTTCGTAGGTTGTCCTCACTACTCCGGTGTCAAACCAGATCCAAACTCTAAGCATAGAATCAAACTCTTGCAATCTCTCTGCAAAAAGTAAGACAACCCTTCACTTCTACTATATAACGTTAGATAAAAAATGATCTATCTAAGTTAAGCTAGAACAAACATTCATGCATTAAATTGAATAAAACATGAATGATGAAAAATTCCAAGTTATATTAATCATGAGAAGCAATGGAAACACTTACAACTGTACTATTGTCGTGATAGTGTTCCTCCAATCTCCTCCTATCCAACCCCTTTGTGCATAACTAGACGATAATTATGATGCTTTTGAACTATTTATGAACTCCCTTTCACCCTTGAGTGGCCTCATTATATAGGATTTGGAGGCTTAACCACCATGGACAAGATCACTCATTAGATCCACTGAAATGGGATCTCCAAGATTTTTAGGGAGAAAATATCTCTAAAGGATTTTAGGGAAAAAATATCTCTCAAGGATTTTAAGGAGGAAATATCTCTCAAGATCCGTCAAATTAGGATATTGGTTTGAGAAAATCTCTCAACCATGCACGAGTGTCTCAACTTCTCCTTGAGATTAGGAAGCTAGATGTGAGGTGGATTCTCACACTAAATCATTTTTTTTTTCAATAAAAATGAATAATACATGTGCACATAGTATTTTGACCTTCATATGATAAATTTCTCCCCCAACATGTCTAGGGATTATGAAAAACACTCCCTCACTTAATTCTAACAAATAGGTGTGTAACACCAACCATATACTTCAATCACATACCAAAACCATGTTCCATGTACCAAAGCATCAACCATGTACTAAACCATGTACCATAACAACCTTGCACCAAGACATTGAGATGTGCCTCAACCATGTACCATATCACTCATGATATGTCTCAATAATGCAATACACCATATATCATAAGATATCATCAATGAAGTGTCTCAACAAAGTACCAAAATATGTGCCTCTTACATATTTTATAACAACCAAGATCATATACCAAATATGTGCCTCACACATATGCCAACATCACTAATGTGTGCCTCATGCATGTTATGACATCACCATGATATATACCAAACCAGATATCAAAATAGCCAAAATGTACTTCTAACAATGTATCATATCATCATGTGATAAGCACTAAGCAAACCGTAGGGGTACCTCATGGGATGCTAGTAATATGATCCGTGGGGGTCATCCAAATTAGGGTTTCTTCAAAGAAACCCTCGCACACCTACAATCCTGAAACTTTCACACTCTTAACTCTTCCGCTACCTCAGATTCGTCATCTCAGATTCACCTAATAAATCAACTGTGCTCATGCAAAATATATTCATTAACTTGTGTGTGTATTATACTTGTGAGAGAATCCTTGAGGTGTATTTATACTTTTTCTAAGTAACTTCTCTCCTTAACTTTAGGGCTTCTTGTTACAACTACTTTACCCTTTAATTAATGACTTGGAATTGTTTAGGGGCTTCTTAACCATTATTCAAGGATTCCAACTTCATGAGGGCATATCTCTTCAACTATGAGGAACCACATTATATACCACCTATGGTTAGACATGACACAACAAGGAATATCCATCTATGAGTGTGTTCCCTGCATTTACATTGTCCTTCATGTCGTTATTCGTCAAACAACTTCGGGCTTCATGACCACACCTATGGGGCTTCTTGTAGACTTCTTCAAGTGCACCCATCACATCTGTTGACATCAAGGACAACCACTTATGTTGACATCAATGACAACCAACTTTACAACATGTTTAAGTACTATCCCCTTGAGCAAAAAACTCTTTTCTCAAGGTTAATGCTTTGTGGTTGGTTGAAGACCTATACATCAAGAATTAACAAGTAGTTTGAGGCATCACACAATGAGCACATGTGAATGAAGGGATCTCCAGCCAATAATGCATATAGGTTCCATGCTAACAATGGGGCTCACTTTTCAACAACATAACAAAATGAAGTTAGGTGCATAGGCCTATCATAAAGGATCAATTTGAAACCCTTCATTCCCTTAATCCTTGAACTTTCCCCTAAGAAAGTGAGTATAAAGGAAGTTCTTTGAACGTTAAAAATTTGAAATACACGGGATTTCCTTTGTTGTGCTACCAACAATGTGGGATAAGGGGCACTCATATAACCCCCCTTGTTCGGGCAACATGGGCTCCAAATCTAGTAGGAACTATGCTAGATTTCAAATTTCCACCTTTGTGATGGGAAATTTTCCCGTGAGAGTTTTTGCCAATTTTAAGATGACTTGGATCGTTGGTTTTTAAAAAATGATAAAAACATGTAGAACTCTAAATCACTGAACAAAAAGAGGCTCGCTGAAAATGGGATGATTTCAGTGCCTTGTAGTCGACACCACTATTAAGTTGACGTTGGAACCCTCCATGCATTATTTTTAAGTATCTTAGTTTTCAAAACTTTGAGTACGTTTAAGAGTATATTACTCTTTGAAACTTTGAGTACGCTCAATAGAATATTACTCTTCAAATTTTAATGTACATACTAAGAAATACTTTAACCATTGGGACTACAAAATGAAAAAAGGGCATTCAAGTATTTTAGGAAGTTTATCTTGCCAAGCCCCAAATACAACCTACGCTCATTGGAGTTGCAAAATATGAAGGACTTTAGAGTGTTTCACTTTCCCAAGCCCCAAGACAAAGGTAAAGGATCCTTTCACTCATTGGAAATACAAAACATGAAGGACCTTGACTACAA